>OY720636.1:144365940-144540940 GCA_963169105.1 Ceriagrion tenellum | reverse complement strand
CCATGTTAAGCACCACTACAAATTTAAGTATCGAGCAACATTTAACCTTTTTTGACAGTGCACACATGCCTCATTCGTGAGAAGGAATAAACTTCAATTAGTAACCTCGGCAGAAAATTAACCACAAGTTCAAATTACAATCTTCACAATGACATGTTTCGAAAGAGTCATGGTCAGTCTACAGAAAAGAAAAAGTGCCAATGGGGTCTCCCACCACATCCTTTCTCCGATGGAGTTTGACCTACTTGTTCCCCCGTACTCGTCGCCTAACATTTCTTCAAGTTATTCCCAGCTTAATAATGGCTCTCGCAAACCCCCCAACGTCACCCGCTCAATATCCTTCGTTCCAAAGCATTCTTTTACACCCAGTTACCTATTTTAACTACTTAGTTAGTCTGGCTTGCAACTAGTTAATTAGTCCGGTTAACTATCTACTTAAATAATCCCCATCACTTTCCAATCCCCTTAAAATGCAGCACACCTCTAAGTGTTTAAGTCACTTGTTACAACTCAATTCTCCTCAGTTGGTGTACGCTAAAATTGTATTTCATATAAGGTGACTACTAGTGACAGTTTCTTTAAAAAATACTGTAATTAAAGGATGTGATAATCAGAGTACAGAGGAAACACGAGATAGTCCACTGCATGGTGGAGGTAAATGCGAAACTTATGGAAAATTTCCGCGACGAAAGAAATGATGAATTAAGATAGAAAGAAGTACTGGCATAAATCAGGATGCAGGGGAAAGAAGAAGGCTAACATAAGCAATCGATACTTACAAATAACATAACCCTTACAGATTTTTATTGAATGACTTTATTTCGATGTTAGTAAAAGACTGCATCAAGAGATGACTCTTCATTTCCATCCAAATACTCGCCCATTTAATCGCTACAGATAATAGTTTGGCGCCATGATACGTGTTGTCAGATGACTACACATGAAAATTAAGCTTCATCAACATCGTCTTCCCTCAACATACTTTCCACCCAATCTTCCGATAATAATAGGTGGGCCATTAACTTGGATTCAAGAAATACGACAGTATAACTCGCGATAGAGGAAGGAGTGAAAGACCACATGGGCCTTCAAATAATATATGATGAAAAAAACACCTGAGATTCTTACAACAGATGGCAAAAAATAACTGGGGAAAATGAGCAAACAGGTACAACTTATGAAATAAAGATAAATGTATCATTAATATTCCCCTGACTGTGCAGGGCAGCAAAATCCATCAGCGATAACAATTGAGGTATCCCACAATCACGATACCCTCATTAAACCTTCACCGCTAATTGGTCAAACATAATTTTTTACCGAAATATTAAAGGGTGTTCAAAAAACTAAATTAACATTAGTGAAATTGGGACGCCACATAACGCTCATCTATTGATACCAACAATGCACATCTAAAAGAACCGCAATAGAGCAACAAGACAGACAGATACCAATCAAAGGCGGGGAAGTCGAGCCCCCAGAGCGCTCGACCGCTAAACTGAAAAGGCCCGGGTTAAAATACGGCATATTATACTTTTCCGCACGTCTACATATACGCTCGGAGGTAAAAGGAAAGGAAAACATCCGAGAGTTTCATATGAATACGCTTCCGTAAGAACAGAGTACGTAATTAGTAGATCCCCAGCAAGGTCATCCAATGTCGAATAATTCCTTCCTTCGATACAGGTCTTCGCTACGTAAACTCAGGGTGATCACCCTAAGGACGATGGCAGACTCCCCCTACGAAACGTCGGTGCAAAAAACCCGGTTGGAAACTCGAGAGCTATACATTGTAGTGGACAAAGTTTTCCAAGAATACAACATGAAAATAAATAAGACGAAGACTAAAATCCTCATATGCGGCAGAGAAAATCTGAATGCAGAAATTGAAAACTAGCGGAGAGAACTTGGAACAAGTGGATTCCTTCACCCATCTCGGAAGTACCATCACGTGGTACGGAAGAAGTACTACGGATATCAAGCGGAGAATAAACCAAGCTAAGAAAGCCTTCACAGTAAAAAGAAAACTGCTATGCTCTAAGAAGATAGGACTACAAGCCAGTAAACAGTATATGAAAACATTCGTGTGGAGCACGGCAAGCAATGAATCAGAAGCGTAAGCCAGTAGGAGAAAAAGCTGACGAGAACGGACTAGAAGCCTTCGAAACCAGGTGCTGAAGTAGGCTACTGAAGGGAAAATGGGCGGAAAAATAAGAAATTATGAATTTTTTAGAAGTGGAAGAAGACGAAAGGCCCATATGGAACAGTAGAAGAACCAGATACATTGGACACACACTGAGGCACAATGGGTTGGTGAAGAACACTGTTGAAGGACAAATGGAGGGGAAAGTCCTCACAGGAAGACCCAGGAATACGTTCATGGACCCAATAGAGAGGAAATTACGTAAGGAGAGCAACCAGGAAATACGGGAACTAGCATAAAATAGTGGGAGGACGGCTGCAGTTAACAAATCTTGGGATTGAACGAGCAATGATAATAACTCTTCATCCGGCGCTATTTTACGGTGTCAATTCCCGGTTCTATCTAAATCTTTACGCCTTCACAACATAGATTTCATTTACGATTCTGTAAAAATAATTGCGAAGAGTTAATGATATATTTTTACAAATAGCTGAAAAAACATATAAACAACGGACTTTTACATTTCTGACGGGGTCCAAAGGTTGGAAACTCCTTATCTTTTATAGTTTCTCTCTTAGAGGTGCCAAATCGTACCATATTTCATGAAATACGCTTCCAATTTTTTACTAATGTCTCGGGGAATCAAGCGGTTAATGGCAACTATTTAGGTGTGTATGAAAATGCGAGATATATTTCTGTAAAGTGAAGCCATATGCATTAAATTTGAAAAGATATTTTTTATTTTCATATCTTCATACATATCTTTTCATAACTATCTGAACTAAACATCTTGGTCTAGACGACACAGGATCTTCTGCCGTTCTCGCCGCTGGGCGAGGCGTTAAGTCATCACAGACGTCACACTTCGAGCCGACACTTGGGATGATGACTGAGGCCACCTAACGTGAAAATTTGAGCCACCAAATCACGTGGAGCGGCCAGGTTCCCCGACGGCGACTGGTTTGTTTTTTACTCGACGAGCAATGATTCGGGGTCAATGGCATCGTTTGCATTCTGTTTTCGAGCTTCGAAGGACAGAAGGAAGGTATCGAGGGCGCGAGCCGAGTGGAACCGATCACTGGGCGCCCGCCATTACGGAAATCCCCTCTTTCAAGGGCCGGCTGGGGAGGGGGGAGGGAATGGAGTGGAAGGAAGGGCGGCGGAAGTATAACAAGAAGAGCGCGAGCCCAGAGCCTCCGTCGGCTGAAGCTGACCCACTGCGCGAAACAAAAGAACGGCGGGCGGGCGGGAAAACAATTGCGAACCGTTAACCACAGTCGCCGCCCGCTAAACGAACGAGTTAGATCCTTGAGAATGGAAAGGGAGTCGAGGTCGCGTCCCTGAGACTGCGGAGGGCGCTGCTCCCGTCGCCTCCTCCCTTTGTCAGCCCCGCGCGCCACAGCTTCCGATCCTCCCCACGACGAAACTCCAATAATGTTGGGATAAATATCGCCGCAAAAGAAAAGCTTTCGATTTGACCGGGATTCGAACCTAGATTTCCCAATTTCAGGTCGGGTGTGTCGGCCAATAATACCATCAAGGCATCATCGAGTCGGATTTCGGCGGGGGACTCGACCAAGCAAAATGATTCTATCATGGCGAATTGCTTTTCCATTGGTGTGTAATACTTTGTTCTCGTGCGCGCAACATCATTTCTTCAAGGCAAATATTGGAAATTCAAAAGTGTACGTGTGCCCAGACTTTTCCCACCATCGACCCCGTCCAAAAATTCATAAAGATAAATCGATATCCTCATTTTTAACATTACATATTTCAAAATAGGACGAGCAAAAATGGTAATCATGTAATTATTACACTGAATATTTTACACTGTTTATCACTTATAAAAGTGCCTTGTTAGACGCATTTTAGAATGAAACAAAAGAAGCGCATCTGATCATAATTCAAATGTTAACAAAAATTCAGTAATTAGTAAAAATATCACGTGAATTAATGCATAAAAGGTCGAAATGCAAGATTAAACGCTATTATATGCAGTATTTTTATACAGGTGGTTTTTGATGACCATTATCCCATTGACACAAAATCCATTCCGAAGCACGTAACTCATCATCTTGTTGATTCTAATTGGTTTTTATAGCCACTTTCTCAATGTAGACAGTGTTGTCATCATGGAAAGAAGATATTACAGCTGCCCATTGACACCTACGACAGAGGTGTGAAGTAGGGATAGGCTCATCACCAACCATTATTGGTACTCGCATAATACCGCGAATATTTAGACGGAATCTCACTTTATCACAAATTTTCTTCCATGTTAATCGCAAAATCACAGTGTATAGCACGACTAGCTCTCTTAATGAAACGACCATAATTAATTAAACCGAAATATCAAACGTAGAGTCATTTTAATACTTAGGAGTTACCCTTACTCAGGACCTGTCTTGGGGCAAGTACGTCCTGGAGATTAGTGGATAGGCCAATCGTAAATTGAGATTCATTGGAAGAATACTGGGAAAATGTGACGAGAAAGTTCTGGAGCGATGCTATCTTTCCCTCGTGAGACCTCACTTGGAGTATATGGGACATGTAGCATAGTATATGCATGCAGCATGTATATGTAGCATGTGGGACCCTCGAACGGTAGGCTTAGTTTCAGAAATAGATTGCTACGGCGGAGAGTAGCACGACTTGTCAAAAGTTACGAGATTAAATTAAGCAGAAACTGAACTATCGGGCATTAGACTGAAAACCGCTGAGTGATCCAAGGGGAAAATACAGGTTAAATCTATTATGCAAGTTTGTGGTAGACTATTTTCTGCCGGACGTTCAACATATTTTGCTAGAACGGAACTCTTACGGCAGAAACGATCACAGTTATAAGATTAAGGAAAATAGACTGCAGAACCGATAGATTTAAATATCATTTTTGTCCACGTATAATAAGGGACTACAATAGTCTAATAGTTCTAATCCCAGAGTCTCTCCTCACTTAGCCCAACTGGTTTCACAATGGCGCTCTACCTCACTCTCTTATAAAAATACACGTATCAATCAGATCAAATACGATTTAAATTGTTCAATTTGATCCGGGCACAAATCATAATTAATGACAAGAAAAACGCGTTTTCAACTACACTAACAAAGATACCAATGATGCAATTTCAGACGAAGCTAGTGCACCGCGTAACAGCTAGACACTTGTAACGAAGAATAAGTCGTCAACCACACACCACACAAATTAAAAATCTTATGGAAAGGTTGAGCGGCAATAAAAATTAAAATAATATTAAATAATAAAAAGAAAAAAAACATGAAACACACGTCTGCAAGGTTTAAAAGTTGACCAGGCCATAGAAAAAAGTTATTCATCACTCATATTCGGGGAGAGAATAACGGGATTCAACTAACTACGTCGTTCCTTTGACACGATTCTCGGTCATTAGTTTTCGTGACGAGCGCGGCACGCGTCAGAAATGCGTCAGTCATTGGAATTTCTGGGACCAGTAGGGCAATTTACTACGGCAAAACTAAGGCAAAATTTGGAGGACGCTGAAAAAGGAAGTGAAAATTGAAAAAGTCGCATTCACTCCCTGCCGGCCTAGACTCAACCTGCGCAACTTCGATTTCCATGGGTGTCATCGGTCATCGAATAGCAATGATCGATGGTTGTCGATGATCGGTGATTATGGATGAATATCGACTATCAGTGACTATCGATGATTGATGGCTCTTAACGATCGATGCACGAGGTCTCACTCGGTAGTTACGTGTGCCTATTAAGTGAAGACTGAATTCGATTAAACTTAATTGAGAAGGACAAAGACCATTTGCTAAAAAGAGATAAATGAAATCCGATTAAGTCCCCAGTGGATATAACCTGTACTCATGTCAAAGAGTCAAAGAGACGGGAGTTACTTGAAAATCGGACCACCTACTCTCAGGGTGAACGACACGTGTAGATAGTGAAAAATTTAGATTTAAGATTTCCACTTTTTCATGCCTCTGTTGACGCACAACACTCCTGAAAATATATAGGAATCCATAACAGTCAATGATCTGCAGTCTAGAGCAGCACTAAGTCAACAGTGACATCGCTCTACCTGTGTGCGGTACGAAAAGGCGAAAATCAAAGATAATTATCATCGGTCATTCTCATTCTTGATTCACATCGACTCATCGCTCTCCATGGTCCAAGATAATTCATCGTCACCGGCGCGGTTCACTGCAACGTGATGACGAAAATCATCGACGATATTTTCGATTAATCGACTCATCGTATAAGCCTGAATTTCTTCGTATTTGACTCCCGCGTGCGACATTCTATCACTCGCTGAACCTTGAGCACCAATTATCGTCAAATATAGCGGCGCGGAACGGCGGCACCACTGACCTACAGCACTGGCGACCCGCAGTCGCACGGAGGGGACCGGTTTTCGGGGCCACATTCGAGAAGGAGGGAATGAAATGGGGGAGGGCGACGAGGAAGTCGAGTGGCCCGGACCACATTCCTCACTCGCCAGCCGCTCCAGAAGCGATCATCCGAGACATGCTCTCATTCATGCGGCTGCGATCACGATTCCAGCGTGAATGCCAACAAGAGCGTTGTCCGGGCGAATCAAACGTCTAAATGGTAATGTAAACCCTGCGTAAAGTCCGTTTCACACAAGAACTGGCCCAGGTTTGAGTATGCTCAATAGGATGATAGCTTCCCAGTATCGGATGACACAGAAATGGCATGATGGCTAAACAGTATATTTACAATTGCACTGGCTACTTGATTTCATAATTGGCGAAGCACTAGCTCCCAGTACACGACATAGTAGCCATCGACTAATCAAGCTAGCTATACAGATGCAGTGCGATCTCCTCTTTATGAAATCATTGCCATCTCCTCCACATTTTAGCTCACGGGAATTCTTAGGCCACGATATCAAGAATAAATAAAAATATCCCAGATGCTGATTCGGCTGCCTACTTAATATTAAAGATTGCATGCATTTAGATTTGAAGTTAAATACTTCTTCCCCGCGAGCAGAAGTTAAATGATCGTGTGAAATATTTTGGGACGGCACCAATCATTCTGGATTTTGTTCTCAATATCAAGTACCAGCTAATATATAAGGTTTAGCGCTGGATCAAGTATAGTGTGAAATGGGTTCGCGATTCCAATTCTCTGCTCCACAATAATTCCAATATGGACAGGGATCCCATTGAAGAAGCTCTACATTGGCCACCACACTAAACGAATGCCATAGAATCGACAAGACTCACCAATAATAACGACGATTGTTCCATTCCACTACCCCAAAATACATCTCCGATTCATCAATCTCAGAAATGAAATTGGAATCTCAGTTGGAACCAGGTTAAGGCAGTTCCACAGCCCCAGCGTGTTACATTGAGATGCTCGATAAAAACTCACAATGGCTGTCATATAATATAACATAACTGACACGACAGGATGAAAATTTTCATTGGCATTCAATCGTTATGACAATAACTAATATCTATATGATGAAGAAATAGTTGCAACGCTGAAATTCCAACGACAGAGGAAAAGTCCTAATACGTAATTTCAAGAGTAATTCCTTTCGCACCTGCAACCATTAAAATCCACCCAACTTTTCCACGAATCAGTAGCAAGAGTGATTCAATAAGCTAAATTCAGACGGGAAGGAAAACTAATTATTCGATAAAAATGAACAACAGACAGTGATTTAATGAGAAGTATCGTGCTCCGTATATTTTTTTAAATTGGTGAACCGGTCCAAGCATGCCTTACCTGATATTGCATGTAGCTATCCATGAACGTCTGAGCTCAATTACCCTGCTAATTCTTCTCCTACTTCGTCCATATGTTTCTCGAGGAGAGAGTGCAATGGGGACTCTGAGGCCATCGGAAAGTCTTTAAGGAGGTAATCTTAGCCACCTCCTTTTCTTCTTACCCAACCACCGCGTACAATAACCTGATCCGAGGTGCTTCTACGCAAAACTGTAGAGTAATGTACCGTAATAATTGATGGAAAATAGAATGTGAAGAGTTAACGGGGAAGTTTAAGGATGGAATACTCAGGAAGACTATGAAAGGTGTGAAAAGATAATTATGCAGAAATGAGGCGGTTGGCCGAGAGATGACGGGAGTGGAGAGCTGCAGCAGGACACTTTTTTCACTGATGAGCGCAGGTACTTCACCGTGTGAAAGGCCGCCAGCCCTCACTGACCCCTGAAAATAGTCTGGCCTTCCAATGATGCCTCCGTATTTACCGAAGTGGCCAAATCACTGGCTCCATAAGCATTCTCCAAAAGAATAATCATACTTTCACAACTCCTTCATTGCTACCGCCCGGAAGGCAATTAATAGTCAAGTATAGTACGAACCCGAGAAATGTGGAGCACCGAAAGAGCCAAAATCGCACCATCAGACAGTGCTATATCTGCGCAGCGCGTGTATCTTCGCAGAGCGTATATCTTCGCAGAGTGTAGGAAGCGGCAAAATCTTTCGAATTTGAGTCATTTTCTGCAAGATAAAACACAAGTAACCGATGCGAAGTATTTCATTAAACGCTACTCCATCTAATTGAAATGCAACCATTTTTCCTCAAATCACCACTGCTTTAAATATAAAATCGCCGCTAACGGTTGATCGTTTACTTAGCTCTCCACGCTCCGACACTTTAGGCATTCCATTTTCTTTTCGCTGGAGCGCGGAAATCGGAGCATTTACAACAAGAAGCCACTGCAAACGAAGAGTTTCTCATAAATCTCACAGCATCTTTCGCAATACCTTCCCTCCAACTATCACAGCGACAACCTTCTTACTGCCAACCAATACCACAACATTTGTACGAAGATCAGACAGGAAAAGGTTCCGATGATAACGGACATGCCGCCGAATTTAATTCCTACGTTATTCGTTGAAATTCTTCAATTTGGATCGACTAAATATCATTGGTGTCATAAGTACTTCTCTAGAAGAGTAGTCAAATTTTCCTTAATTCCCAAGGAATGTCAAACAGAGGAAATAAAAGAAGGATCCCTAAAGCCAAACCCAGTCCTGTTGGTCAGAGAATAGCCCAGCCTAGACAGAGAATAATGCACGAGTAAGAAAAATGAATGAAAATGAAAGGGAAAGCAAAGGTTAAACCACTTTCAGTTAACCTTAAACACCTCGTTTCCGGCATAAAACGCATTCACGATTGTAACAATGTCCTCGTAGATAAAGAGGAAAGACACAATATATGTGGCTGACCTCCGTTGTCACGGTGCACGGTGGAATTGCCTTTCATATGTATTATTTCGGCATGCACGAAAAAATGCGCAGGAAAGCGAACGAACGAAAAGTACCGCTCGGCTGACTTTGCTTCCCCTCTCTCTAAACCGTTAAGTACCGACAATCCATAGATGGCGTTACTTTTCACACGCAAACGCACAAGGAGCTGAAAGTGATGGCACGCACCGTCTTAAATTTGTCGCACGTGCGAGCGATGAAGAAACAAAGAAAGCGTTCAATTTTCCGCTAAACATCATGAAAAGTCCCGCCATAAACGAAGCGAGATTCATCATTTCAATTCAGCGCCAAAATTTCCCGGATTCCAGTGAAACCTGTCTCGAGGCCTGGTGACACGATGTGTGAACAAGCATCAAGTACAAGCACGTATTCACCCGAGTTACTTTCGTTAAGCGATGAATTTCTGTCCGAGCTTTAATACATCGTTGCCTAGAGTTGAACAAAAAATGTCAAAAACAATCAGAAACACAATCCGTTCCCGAATATGTGAACCTGGGCATAGGGGAGTACTACCACACATTTCCATGAAAAATTGTATCATTAGCATGTGAAGCAAAAACTCATGCCGAGATGAGTGAGACTACAAAAGATTTTCCATGCCAAATTTTACTAAATGAGGCGAGAGAAAAAGCAAGGCACAGATTCATTTGGAAAAGAAAGAAAAAGCAGCGTCATTTAAGCCGAAATAGCTGAGCAGTTCAAATGAAAGTTTCAGTATTCAGCTGAAATAGACAACTCATTTTTATTATTTTTTATTACAAAAAAATATTCCACATAGAGGAAAATTGTCGATTTAAAGAGCAATTGCAAGAAACACAAAATGAGACATACATATATGCAAACAAAATGTAACTAAGAAGAAATGGAGATCCATATTATTGCCTTTTACTATCTCTATTTGAAGTTTTTTACAGAAATTTGTGTTTTGACCAAGTTGTTACAGCTTTTAGGCGATAGGTAAAAGGGATCGATATCAGCATGGAGTGAATTTATCGAGGAGGAAAGACGGGAGAAGAGCAACGTTTAACAGGCGATAATCTGAGAATGGGCATGTAATCAGTTATCTTATGCAGGATGCAAAAGGTTATTGATGAATGAAGAGGGTTCAGAACTGTAGCTGTAAGAATTAAGGGTGAATTAAATAAGTTTAAAGTCACATTTGAGTCTATGATGGGACTACAAATTGAGCGGGAAGGAAGTATAGCGTCTGTGGTCGCTTTACGGATATTTAAAGTCCTTTATTTTACCATTTTATTACCAGTCCATATAAAAGCGTAATTCAGGTGCAAAAATACAACATCATTAAATATTTATGGTTTCATGATGAAATCTTCATTGCATAAATAGTAAAACTACATCGAATGACTTAATTATGACATTATAAACTACCCTACTCTCAGAAATCAACAGTTTGAGCGGCTCATCAGAATAAATAACGATAATCAAGTTCATATTATAAAAAATTGAGTTATTTTTTATAAACAGCATGCATGCTATGCAAGTTTAATACATACTGATACACGTATAAAACACACCAAGGTAACTGAATGAAGCAATGAACAATTTATAGTGCTTTATAAAAAATATGAAAATTTTTGTATCATCAATTACTAAACAAAATCAAAAATTAAGAATATTTCCTCAAAATAAGAATTCAATTTATTGGCATAAATTATATTCATATTTCATAGAGCAGAAAGTTTTTAATTTTTGAGGAGTATCTTTAGGAACAGAGTTTTTGTTGATTGCTTTTTACTTACAATAGTGAGTTCAGAACTGTGTGGCGTCCGTCACGTCACCTGACGATGAGACAACCTTATTACAGTCTGGCTTACCCGTCACGCTGAGTCAACGACCACCAGTAAGGAGAAAAGCTACAAATTTTCTTCACCAGCTCGTCCATCATACTTTTTAACTTACATTGAAACATAATTTATCTCCTTTAAGATACATTTGCCCTTATTTTTTGCGAATTACTTATTTTTGATAATGAAATGTGAAAATAAACAACTAATTCGCAACCATATAGAACTTTATCAGCAAAATCGTTCAACAACGGGAGTTGATACTCCCGTCATTCGTAATGCACTCCTCCTTAACGGGAAGACAACGGAAAACTTAACGCCACTGTCCGTTTCCGTCACTTTAGCGAATTCCGATCATAATCCCAGCCTTAAGGTAGTCCGAGCGAGATGGTTGACTAGTTATAACAGAGACCAATTCGAATTATACGTTTTAATTTCACCAGCTGTAGGGCACACCAATTAAATATTGCATTTTTAATGGTGCAAAAATAGAGTTTTATATGACATAATTTGTAGGTAATTAAATGAAAATATCTAAATAAGTCTTTAACTTTAACTAAATTTTCAAAAATGGTGGAAAAAACATACCAACTACACGCTGTTAGTTTTTTGACGACATTTAAGTGTTATAAATCCCTCATTTTTTAAATAACGTCTCTCTGGAGTGCATACACGTACCACTTCCCATGTAAAAGGACTGATATTTAATGGCAAATATCTCGGAAAGTAATGAAGCGATGGGTTTAATTTTTGGTGTCATTGGATAGGTGAGATATTTCTCTTTAAAATGACACCAAATTCATTGATTTATAAGTAAAATGATATTTCGCTCAAACTACCTTTAACGTAAAACAACATAGTCGCACGAGACTTCGCCACAGACAGATTTCACTGGTTGTGAGGTAAAACATGATTTTTTTAGAGTACGCACTCATAATTTTCCAGTAACTTACTTCATTTGTTTGCAGACTGATGTACGCAGAACCCATTTTATTGAATCAACAAGTCCACAGTCTATAAGACTATCTTATAATACCGTGTATGAGCATTTAAGTACGTCCATTATCTCATGATCGTCAGAAGAGGATACCGATAGAATAATTTACACCCCGGGGAATAAAATTTCCCAAACCTATGCCTACGGCGAATTCGCTACATCACCACAGATGTCGCGGAGGAGCGGAGGGGAAGCAGAGGGAAGGAGGCCACAGAACATTTCGACAGCTTAAACAAAGGGGGATTGCCAACGCCCAGCGACATTCTCTCATTCTGACATTTCACCTGCACTTTTTTTCGCAACAGATGCCATCTAGCTGACATTTTTCAAGCCGCCACACAAAAGGTCATGGAAATGAGAGTGGAAGATGAGAAGTAACTACAATCACCGGCCTCTACACAGAATGGAGGAAGACACTTTAACGATGAATACCACAAAATTCAGGAAAGATTTATCTCGGGGGATGCAGTCGTGAATACACCCGCGAAAGGATGTCTTAAAAGAATAAACATAGTGAATCAGCAGCACTGACTCCACATCAGCACGTTGAAGAACGAACGAAAACATTTTATCAAAGCGTAGCTTTTGAGATGAAGCAACACGACACGCAGTCGAAAGTAGGACGTAAAAAAATTCTGTTCTTATGAAAGCGCTGATGCTGATGATGATTATGTGATCTACAAGTAAGGGTAGGTTTTGTTGAATGCCAGAGAATGTCCTCCCGGTCTTTTACACATTCAGGGGCCTATCTACCTCTAGTATAACCTTTTTAGCCTCTGCATAAGATCTACCCTTCTTCATCCCAACCATGAAACCTATTCTTTGCCTTCCCCTACCCCGCTTGCCCAACATCCTTAACTCTATCACACTCTTCAGCAACCCATCACTCTTTACTACCTCCATCAGCCATCAACCCTGTCTATCCCGGATTTCATTCAAAAGTTTCCTTTCCTCCCCCACCAACTCAAGCACTTCCTCGTTAGTCTTCCGATCATTTGTAAAATAATTCTGGTGGAAGCAGAAGCAAATCCTTTGTACATTACCGAGGTAATTAATCACTGTTTATCTAACAGCTAAAATAAGTTAAGTGCATTAGGCTAAAGAATTATTTTATGTGTATTCAACGGGCAACGTTGACCTCATTCATTCTTAATGTTGAATGGCGCACGATCCGTCAATCTGGATAGATACATTGGTGATGTGAAATGGGTACCATTTTATCACAAAAGGGTGAATATTCTCCAATACAAACATGGAGAAACTAAGAGACGCACATACCTGCATCGCCAATATTCTCGCGTATTTTGTGGAATTTCAATGAAGTTGAGAGGAGGCTGGCGTGGCGAAGGCTTCCTAACCTTTAACGGGCTCAACGTGCGGAATGGTCGAAGATTGCACAAAAAATATATGGGAATAAATTGGTGAACATCTATAAAATGGTCACGGAGAGAAAGCATCCCAAGGAAAGACATCCAGCCGTAGTGTCATTTCAAAAAGGTCAAACAAGGCTCTGGAATATAGCGAGGGAGATCTTCTCTCCTCTCAAAACGCTAGAAAGAAGACGTTCGCCCGAGTATCTTGTGGGCCAAGGAAGATGAGCGCCCAGCAATTCTCTTCCCTCCCAATTCCCCTTAAGGTAGTCCGAGCGAGATAGTTCCCTAATCATAATATAGTCCATGTTCGAATTATACGTTTTAATTTCACCGGCTGTAGGACACATCAATTGAATATTGCATTATTAATGGCGCAGTAATATAGTTTTATATGAGAAAAATTGTAAGTAATTAAACAAAAATATCTAAGTCCTTAACTTGACTCATTTTTTTCGCACGGTGTGTTTGAAACTCCTTCGAAACGGAAGGTTTTTTGCGATACCCAAGAACCTACTGCGGGTACAATATGATTAATTTTCAAAAATAGTAGAGAAAACATACAATCTACACGTTGTTAGTTTTTTACGACATCTAAGTGTTAGAAATGCCTCATTTTGTAAGTAATGTCTCTCTGGAGTGCATACACGTACCATTTCCTATGTAAAAGGACTGGTATTTTTTGGCAAATATGTCGGAAAGTAATGAGGCAAGGGGTTGAATTTTTGATGTCATTAGAAGAGTGAGATATATTTCTTTAAAATGAGATCAATTTCATTGATTTCTAAGTAAAATGATATTTCGCTCGGACTACTTTAAGCGCCACAAACGCTCCCCACCTTCGCACTTACGTCGCACCGGCGCGCCGGGGCGCGGTGTCCGAATATTCATTTAATGATAACCAATAATTATGACCACCAAATACGTCCAATGATATCATTCTGGGACCTCTACATAGTATACCCAAGCAAAGTAGCCCATAAATTGATATATGCATACCAAGCACGTCATTTTATTTCCGGGTAGACAAAGTCAAAGTGTTTATTTATTGCCGTGTACCCTAGAAAACTAGCTCCATTATAATAAATTCCTCCTTGTCGTCGTTTCCGTACAAACCACTACCGCTTCACTTAGTCATGCATCGATTCAAATAGCTCACCCTCCTGTTCTCAAAGACATCTGAGATTCCTTCTCTTTCGAGCGTCTTCTAAAACAGCTACGGTAACCTTTATTTGTTTTAGAATGGTTATTCCAAAAATTTAAACTCTGGATGTTCCTTTTGGATGGGACAACACGCTGTCGCTATGACGACGAAGGACGTACTGTTTAACCCTTCGAGTGCGGCATGACGTGATATCACGTCACTCTAAGGGTTATTCACTATTATATTCCCAATGGCACTTATATTGATGGGAGATCAGTTACCCATAAATCATCTCAAAAAAATACATTTGAATTTTGCTCTAGCTCCTGAATCTACACTGCGTACTTCGTATATCACGACATATGCAGACTCTGTTTTATTCACTTAACACGCACGCTGGACCCTAACCTCAGTGCAATTCTTACCAAGATTTGACCATTTACATCGGCCGCAGCCAACAGGGAAAAGAGGACTCACCGAATAAGAGGAGACGGTGAGAGACAACTTGAATGCAAAGCGGTGCTCATCACTCAGTTGAGGGCACGCAAGTCGGTGGTGTAAAGGACAAGAAGCCAGAAAAAATCTCACCTGAAAAGAGAAGAAAAATCAATTAATCTCCCAGCCTTTAAACACTTCAACATTTCAATGCACTAATCAGCCCAAAGCATTAAAAATTACTTCACGTTAATATTAAATTTAAATTAAGATATGAAAGTTTGCATTATAATACAGCTCGCACAGTCCAAAGACGCGAAATTTTTACTCTAAAGTGTGGAGTCTTTTCCAGGGTACCCAGCTCACATTTCATTTCCCCGAGCAACAAACCAAAAAAGAAAGGTCCAAGAAAGATCGGAGCGCAGAAAACCTCGCACAGTGATTAGATACACAAACCTACCTACTTGCGCGAAAACACGTGTGTCGGAATGGATTCCGGGGCTAACGGGGAGCGAACTGAGCCAACTTCAAAGCAAACGAGCCACATCACTGGACTCACGAATACGATAGGCGATTCCAAGAACACAGGATGTCAGGAGTGCAAAGTTCACTATCAATGCCAAAACCAAAAATAAGATACAAAACTGTATCGGGCGCGGCATGGCGAAAATCTTCCATGGCTGGATGGAAAAGTGAACTAATGACTGTACAATTACGTAGGACTATTTTATTTTGGTTACGCCCATGGTAATTTTATATATGTTTAGTATTACCATGGTTACGCCTCCGTTTCAAAGCGACAGAGTACCTAATGATGACTAAACTAAAGAGTGGTGGTTCACAACAGATAGTGGAAACTGCAGGGTTTTAAGCTCACCTTTCGTACTCAACGGGTAAGTAAAGATAATTATCACAGATTTTAAGCTATCCGGGACTAGCCACGAAGTTCCACTTTTATGGAGTCACCCGCAATTCACAATTGTGCGAAATTCCACAGAGAAAAAAATCATCCGCCTTGACTGGGATTCGAACCCGGATCCCTCGATTTCCGGACGAGTGCTTCAGCCAGCTAGGGAGTAGGACGTCTCGGTAGCTTAACTAGCTAAAGCACTTGGCCGGAAATCGAGGGATCCGGGTTCGAATCCCAGTCAAGTCGGATGATTTTTTTCTCCGTGGAATTTCGTATATAGATAATTACGTTGAACTCGAAGGATGGAGTGCTTGGTTACAAACCGATTTTGAATGGAATACATACGCAGGTGCAAATCGGGAAGATCCTCCGAACCGCAATACCAAGGCGAGGTGGGGTTCTCGGTTCGGTGGTGGCTTAGGGAGAACTTCTCGCTCGCCGAATCCTTTCTTGCGCCCCTTCCCCTCCTCGTCATTCGCACCAGCGACGGCCACCAAGATTCATAACCACTGTGTGGGCGATGGAACGAGAAAGGGCATTCCCGCTCCCTTGTCGACTCTCCTCAAGGAACTGCTAATAAAAGAAAGGTCGCGGCGCACGGTGCGCAACGACCTTTCTTTTATTCAAACGCTTCTAACGTTTTGATGCATCGTGGATACATCGAACGCTAACTAGGAACTGAGTGCACAGCACATATGATACTGGCGCAGGATTTGGAAACAGCAGCAAAGCGAGGAAACATTCGAGGGAAGAGGGTTTTTTTTAGACACCCCATTTATGCATCTAAAACGAGACCATCGGGTTAAGGTTCTCTGAGGATAAGGCAACTTTTACGTTGAAAATGGTAAGAGATTCGACATTTATTTGTAAATACATTGCTGCTACTGTTACTTCCGATGCAAATAAAGATTGTATTCTCAAACAACACATAAAGTAAAGGATGATTTAACGCAAATCGTGATTGACTGAGAGCAAATCCTAACAACTTTTCAAATAAGTCGGAAAAAATTATTAAACCACACTTAACTTGAGTACACCTTTTAATACGCCAAAAATAATAACTCATATATCAAAATAAATGATAAAATAATTCTCCTTTTTCATTTCATATTCATTAAAGTATTAATGTCACTTGGATTTACGACGCAGAATTGGAAATTATTACAGAAAGTGCACGTAAACAAGTGTTTGTTTCTCATCTTGATTCTTTGAAATAGTTAACAACCATTATAATAATATAAAAACGCATGATTTCGTCTTAATGGGAAAAATCTGTACATATCGAATCGAATTATTTAGAAATATACAAGTTACGTACCTTCAGGCTACCAATTAACTAAAATAAAATAAATTGCCAAGGAACCAAATCGGAGACATGCAAATTTTTTCACCATTATCTACACAGATTACTAACAAGAACACAAACGCAAAATTTCCAGCGAATCTCTACGCAAACGAAAATTGCTCCAACCTTCATAATTCTCGAGTCACTCGAATCATCCGGATGACGTCATTACCAGCATGGACCTCTTTTTTGGTCAAAGGGACCGTCCTCATTTGTGTTAGTATTAGTAGTTGACTGCTTTGAGCACAGAGTAGGCAGTGCAATTCTGTAACCAGAACGATCGCCCTTCTAGATGATGAACTGGTCACATTCTCCGGATTCGAGGATAGAGAGGATGGCCTGTATTGAGCACCCTGACACCTCCATGGGGAGCGCGATATCTCTCCCGAGGGGAAATAAATATGTCAAGGGAAGGAAGCGCTGCCTTTCTTCGCTTTCGGCGGAAAGAGATCACAAAGAGTAAAGAGAGAGGGCCTTGCCTTCGAGAGAGGGCGGACGTGAAATATGACTCACTGTAGATCTCAATCTAGAGAAGAAAAGACCGCGCGCTGTGTACGTACTGGCATTTATGGGAAACATATGAGCAATTGATTGACGCATGCCTCTAAGGAAAAAAAACAAACAATACAACGAGAAAAATGCATAAAAGTCACATCCTAATAGCCATTTCTAAACTATAACAGATCGCCGATTAGTGTATATTCAAGAAATAACTGTAGCACCACACATAAAAGGGTCAGTACACGATAGAGAGAAATTTTGTCAAAATGAGATGTTATTCAGTCATTTAAACAAAAGTTCTGAGATGTAAACGCAATAGTTATTTCACAGATAATAGTCTAATACCTGGAGGCCGTCACTTACGAATGAAAAATATATATATAAATATTTTGCTAAAGTGCAATGTTGTGGAAGGTAGCAGCCAGGTGGTTACTGTATAGTTATATATGTTTAACAAGGGCCTCATGAGTTTCAGTTAACGCGTGATCATCACTACAATTTACATATGTCGGAAATGTAAATTGGAGGATTTTCCTGATACATGCGATTCGAAACGCAAAAAAGGCACCAAAACCAATTAAGTCGGCCGAGCTGTTTTCATCGCAACCCCATACCCCTTACCCCCTACACGCTCTCTTGCGAAAGTTGGCTTTGATTGGTGTGGATCCCAACCATATATTTAAACGCAGCACATCTTAAGCTCGGCAAATGATTCTTGACCCACATAGAAAGTCAGAGGAATCGCTCCCTTCTATCCCATTAGACCTCACTTGGAATATGCTGCAGGTTTTGGGATCCTCATGACGCAGGTACGCTTAAAAGCAGAGTTAGAACGCAAGCAGCGAAGATCGGAAATATATGCGAAAGCCCATTATGATAGTCTTGTTAGTGATACTGACCTCTTAAAACAACTGGGATAGGAATCGCGATATTACCTGTCCCTAATAGTTTAAAGTGGAAAGAGGCTCGAAAATTTTCGCAAGAAAACATCAGAGTGTAGGATTGCCGCATAAAAAACAACCCTTCCCCCTTGAAAGGATATAAACGGGTCACCGACCGCTGACCAGGCGAGTCCACAGAGGCCCATGGCAGGGCACAGGGAGGGTTTAGAGGAGGGGGGCTTAGCTGCTGGGGGAGGGTGAGGGAAGGATTGGAGGGGTGAAGGGAGAGGAGAGATGAGAGGGCGGAAGACGGGAAGGGGGGTGAGAGGGAGGGATGAAGACGAGCATCGGAAAGCGATAATTGATGCAGCCCCTTCCCTCGAACCTTCCTCTCCCTCCGGGGCGAATTTTATTCCCGCTCCCAGGAGGCACTGCGGCGGAAGGTTTGCTCGAAGGGAGAAGGGGGGGAGGAAGAGGAGGCGCACTCGAGAAGAGATGGAGACAAAAAAACCACAACATTGCATGGTAATATATACAGAGAGCACATCTCGCAAAATTCCCGAGCCGGTCCTTGGACGTATGAGAGGCGACAGGTTTCCCCTCGAAACGTAACTGCGAAGGCCGCAGAGGCAGAAAGATTATTCGTGCGCTACTCGGATATCCGCAGATAGATCAGGAGAATATACGACATAAATGGCTTTTCAGGACGTATAAACTGCGCAGTTGGGTTCAATAAAACTTATATATCGATAATTTTGGAAAACAAGATGAGAGGATAGATCAATTTGAGGAGATCAATGAAGACATTACGCTACTCGGTTACAACCGACAAATAAAGTCCAACTAGTTACTACCCAAGGAAAGATACAAAGCATGGAGGAAATGCGAATACTTATTCTAAATAAGGCACCCACGCTTATTGATACACGGTGGTATTCGAACTGTGGACCTTTCGTATAACACGTCCAGGAGTTCGTTCATGGCACTAGCCCCGGGTCGGTCGAAGCATCAGAGCTCGAGGAGACCGCAGCTATCGACACATTCATGGCAAATCGTTATTCGAGCAAAGCTCATACAGAGTATCGCGGAATTGGCAGTGCCGAAGCAAACTGCCAACGTCTAATAAATTCATTTCGTTTAAATTTCATTTTACTGGACTTTGAAATGCCCAAATTCGGAGCGCAGCACCCGACAAAGGTATAGAATGTTAATGGCTGGTATACATACAGGCAAAAACGGCTGGTTTCACAATCATTTCACCATGGGATCCATATTGATGAGATTTAAGTATGACCCTAACGAGTAATTTCTGATTGCAGTGACTATTTTTCCAACAGCCATCGCTTCAAATGTACGGCCTACTGGGTAAAATCATGCATATTATTAACTACTTGTGCACATTATTAATTGTCAGCAACCATAAATGGTACACCAATCGTCAAGTACTGCCTCTACTATCTAGTAGTTAACCCTCCTTTTAGTTTATGTAGCATCCTCCATCCTTGCTAATCGCGAAACTCTTAAGTATCAAAATTCATTTCATCAGGCACAACAATGAGCCATGAGATCATATATGAAGCCAATAAAATTACGGTATGTTTCCGCAACGCATATTGAACGATTGCTTTGAATAACGGATTTCATTAATCAAGTTGATCCATGAGTGCCTCGTCATCAACTAACCATGATTGCAATAAATTCTCCAAAAATTGCAATCACAATAGAGCATGGTCGTGAAACAGCAAATTGGGGCTAATAACGAGATTATTCTATCGAAAAAAAACTCCTCGAGTCAACGCGAGAAAACATGTCTGAGAGAAACATAACCTTCATTAGATCAGCAGCTGTTACCTGCATTGAGCGTCTGCGTTCTTAGGAAATGCGCTAAACGATATCCCCGCATTAATAATAATAATAAATTTATTGTATTATTCTAGGAAAGAACTCCTTTAGAACATGGTAGTACATAATGTGATGTGCAAGGACAAATACCAAGAAAATAAATCATATATTCCATCAGAAAACAAATAAAGAATAATTCGTTCATATAAAAATTAGTAAAGCCATCAAACAAAAAACCATGAGGAACCCAATAAAGAGTGATCTGTACAGAGAAAAATTAAGAATAGAATCGTACAATCGTACATTACAGATACATGCCGATAGTCGCGGCTCGTCTTTCTGATCAAAACTGCAGCATATATTACAGGATTTTAAGTGTTTAATGCGATACCGTATGCATTCTCTGTAAATGGAATCCCATGAATTACATCAATACTCCAGTAAATACTCCTGTGTTCACACCAAACAATTTCAAGGAACATAACTGATGAAGAATTTCCCCGACATTTCTTCTGAAAGCAAATTTCATGGTTTCAGATAAGAGACACGCCATTCAAAGAATGTTAATGTTTGCTACTAATAATTCATTTAAATATATTTGGCACAAAATCCAGCATTTTTTCGCCAAATAACTATCTATTTTCATGGCATTAATCGATATAAATTAATTTTGTGGGGCTGCTGAAGATGATTATTGAGTACTATTATTGGATGTAGTTAGTAGGTATTGGTATCTGCCGCAATAAACACGAGTTAAATACGGAATAAAGAACAAGTAAACAAAGGGTGAGGAAAGAATTACAGGAAATCATAACGTGTCTGTAGTTATATCGAAAATAATGGAAGACGATCGACGATATACGGGTAGAAGAGAAAACTAGAGGTTTTTCTTACGAATCGTAAATATAAAACGCAAGGCAAGAGGATTCCCACAAGCAGCACACGCTCCTCAATTACCAATCCAAATTCCAAACGAACAAATTCTCCCCGGGTTGGGAAGTGGAGTAAAAATATTAAGGGCATTCCAGCGACGACCGCCGCTCGGAGTTCCAGTTTAATCCAAGAATATTAGCAATAAACTATAAAATATGAACATAGGTTCACTCAATACTACAGCAGTATTGTATATTACAGATTACTGGATAAGAAACAAAGCTAAAAATATTCATAACAAAAGCAAATATGGGTTAGCAATAAAACGGAATCAAATTGAGGTACAAGTCCGTAAGCGTTAAGAACGATAAAACGCCTTTATTGGAGTCTAACTTCCGACCAAAAGCTTGGCCTGAGGACAATATGAAGAGATGTTAAAGAAGTACTCATTAAAGTTATCAATAAAATATGAAGAGATAGTAGTATCCTTAGAAAAGGGTACTAAGTAAACACGCGATATAACAGAAAGAAAGCGTGAATGATGAAAATAAGAATGTAGGAGACTCTAGTAGTAAACAGAATATATATTAAGGTTCAAACGGGTATCGCTATTTCCTCCTGAGACAAATGACCAAATATGACCAAAACGTTTGCTCACCAGCATTTATTAAACAGGTTCCTTTTCTTCATTGCTATATTTTATCAATGAAGTCGGCAGAAAACACTGCTTTCCATCCAGCTTTAACACATCCTTTTCACTCCTCCAAGCAGGAAGATAACTACGTCGAGAACATTAGAATGAAAATCCCCGAGAGAGCTCACCGAAAAAAAGGATAACAATAAAAGCGAATGTTGAGTGAACGAATATATTCTCATAACAAAATACAAACTCCGAAGCCGGGATGGACTTTACGCCTCAACATTTAAACCAACAATTGGATAACACGGTAACGAAAAGCCAAAAAGCACCGCTCTCCAACCTAGCCCCCTCGCCCCAAGAGCGATTCACTTGACGACATCAGGTTAGAAAGATGACTGGGCCGACAAAAAGGTAAAGAAAATAAACACACACCCGGCGAAGGCTGAGAGACCGCAGTGTGGACTCCTCCCTCCGGGATTCGGGAGAGGGAAGTGAAATGGAATCGCCCGAAATGAAGTTCTTCCCAGAAAGCATCCCGAGACCATTCTCCAAAGGCTGCGCCGTGTGTAGAGAGCCGCAATATAATAGCCCGGCCCGGATTCCCCTCCAGAGAGGGAGAGGGGAGAAGAGAAGCCCAGCGGCCGCAAACCTATTTCCTGTGCACACACACGGAACACCTTTTCTTCCCCGAAGACTTCCTCCCCGCCGCCCGCTTCCTCTGTATCCCCAGGAGGGGTGAAGAGGGTGTGGAATGGAAGAGGCCCCTTTGGCCGCTTTGCTGTGCCTTCCCCTCCCCCCTCAGGTGAGCGCGGGAGAGAGCCAAAGGATTGGTACGAGAGGGTGGGTGATACAAGAGGCGGTGGGCAAAGGGGTAGGTGGTTGGAGGGAAGGGGGGGAGGTAGAGACGGCATACGTACTCTGCGGGTCCCGCCAGGAATGTTAATATCCAGTTTGTCGGCCCGTATCGCCTCCGAAGATCGGACGAACGGAAAGAGGGCAGGGTTAGTGCATGTGCCTACGAGGGACTTTGGAAGCCAATAACATTACTCGGGGAACACGAGCAGCGAGCCACCGGAGATAAAGACATACATTTATATACATTCTCTCACATATATGCATGTAAGTATATGTAATTATCCAACACCCCTTCTCTCCCCACAACCTTGGACCCATCCACGCGTTCCTTAAGAGGACAAGGCAAACAAAGGGAAGGCATGAGAGAAGTACGATTCAAACAAGTCCGTGATGCGGAAATCATTCGTGGAAACTCTCCTCGCTCTCCTGCAAATGGACCGCCCTTCCACGCAAATTTATTCTGGCAAGTTTGACAGAGAGAGAGAGTAAAAATTGTTTCAAAGCAACCAGCGCCGGAACCCTTACTACAATTTGAATGTGTGTGCACTGAAAATAGCCAATCTATTTGTACTACCTACTCTTCACCAGTGTTTCCCAAATATATACAAGTATCAACACAAATTTTCCAAAAAATTCCTTTTTTCCAAATTCCAAAAGATACCTTTGATAACCTTCAATCGCTTAAATTAGGAAGGAAGTCGAAGAGGAGAAAATGTTCGCTGATTAATAGCCAAGGCAAAAACAGTAATTTAATCAAACTCGTGCTCGACGTAAAGCAGATAATCACACATCTTGTGCCCGTTCCATAATGGGCAGTCTTAATTTATTTATTCATTTTTCACGGTTAAATATTTTATGTTCACGAAACAATGCTTGACGCATTTGCACACCCGCACCATCAATTCGACCATTCAACTCAGTAAGCCCACCTCTGACCTCGTGTCCGACCCTGCATCTTTAAGCTGACGCACGCATCAATGATAACGGCCTCACTCATCATCCCCCGCTGATTCTCGAAATGCTTTGTTCTATATACTATTTTTTCAGCGTGTTCATAAGTGACGGAGTTATTATGAGAAGTAATGAAAGTAAAAAGTTTGAACGGCATGGCGTCTCATTTTAATACCCTGATAGGAGTCTGATTGCGAATCTGCCGACAAAGCAAAAAAAATACCCACCACGACATGACGCAACCTTCCACGAAATCATTCTTTAGTAAAGATACTGCAATCCAGAAATCAAAGTTTATTGCAGAGACTATTGATTTCCACGATATAAGTCACTATTACCCTCAAGTCAAAAATGTCCCTGCGGATTAACAAACATATCTAGCTAAAACTGCTATTTAAATTACCTTTATAACTACTTTATACGTAAATTGCAATTTAATTGGCGCTGAACGCCGAAATGGGGAAAATGGTAAATCAGCATACTGACATATATAACATAATTGCCATTTTCACAAAAAACTGTTAAAAAGACAAAGTCTCTTAGGAAATTGAAGAGTCATTAAACTGAGGCAATTGACCATCAATTTTAGTTGTTCAGAGTTATAAGCAAATTATTGCAATGACTGCAGTCGATTGAAATCGGGATGCATTCGGCTCCTCTGACCCAAAAAACGTGATCATTAAAAACGTATTAGTCGACAATTCTATATTTTTTGAGCTTATCTTTAGTTTTTAATGATTAAGGAATATCGATATCACAATCAGTAATTTTTAACGATGAAAACGAAAAGGTGGAGCTTATTTTTTGCTTTTACTTGTATACTGACGGTGCAGCCTTAATTTCCCTCGCAGATACCCCCGCGTGAAACTCAGGATAACGACGACCGATTGGAAACAACGATGGGGTCCAGCATTCATGAGACGAGGCCAATCGTCTCGCAGCCGAAGCACCGATAAGGGCCGTGCGGTACTGAGGGGAAGGAAGCACGCCCCTTTGTCTCCAAGGAGAGCACCATACTCGCCCATCCCGGTGGATTCCGACAGGAGGGGCACATCAAAGCGCTCGGCCGTCAGCCCAACGTTTCCTGGGAGGCGGCCCCTCCGTATCAGCGGCACGGGATTCCGTCCCGATGATTGGTTAGCACGGCCGACCCTCAACGCTCTATTGTTCCCCAAACCAATATAATCCCTCAACAGATACAAGGTTTACCTACTTCCGGCAGTTACTCATCGTTGTATTCTATCCTATCACATTAAAGTGATCTACAGGTTAAAGGTACGTAGGTCTCGTTTTCGTACGAGAAAATCACAGGGAAATCCTCCAGATTCTTACACCGCTTAACGACATATATCATTACCTTATTTTTTCTTATAGTTTTTCCTACACTATTTCCTCTCGTCCATAATATCAATTCTCTTTCTCCCTCTTACCCGCTTGCCCAACAGCATTCCCGATAACATAGTCTTGAGGAGCTCATCTCCCCTAATCACTCCTTCCAGCCACATACCCTGCCTGCCTCCTCCTGATCTCACACAAACGCTTCCTTTCCTGATCAGCCATACCCAGAATTCCCCGTTTGACTTCCTACCCGTCCACCGTACTCACTATCTCCGTCATTCTTTACACCCACACTTCGAAAACGGACACCCCTTTCCCCGCGACCTACAATTCCCCAATTCGACCCACCCCACACTTTATCCCTTTTTTCTCTTAGAAATAATATCTCCATTTAGATGGTCTGCAAGATATACCGAGGGTCAAAAATCTACGGAAAAATTACCACGGCTTGTATTTTTTTAATCTACGCTTTTATAGGTTTTGTAATAGTACATTTTGTCCATCTAGTGCGGTATAGTTACAAATAGCGCACGCGGGCAGCGTTGAGCACACAAGTGTAGCGAGGGAGTTCAGCCGTACAAGTAGCGATTTTCGAAGTCATACCACGCAAGATGCACACAATACTCTTATTGAAAGTTTGCACCAACTATAAATATAGATAAAAGCATACATATGGGCAAATTTTTTCTCATTATGCTGTAAAACGCCCCAGGGAAATCATTCGTTAAAAGCCATTGCTAAGATTGTCGCGCAAAAAATGCAACCGTTGAAATTTGAGAGTTTTAGATTTTCTCACTGAAAACGTAATTTTTAGGCATATAAGAAGATGGAACATTTTAGTCTTATATTGTGATTGTAAGGTATTTGAAGAGGAAAAAAGAAACTTCCACACTAATTCCAACGCCTTTATTATGGGATTACAATAGGAGCCCATTTCGGGGGCACTGGGACCCTTGCGGCTTAAAGGCCTTAGATTCCATGTATCTTGCTTACCTTAAATACTGAATCTCATGAGAAACGATTCGGTAGTTTTGACCAAATGTCAACTTAGAGAGGTAAATGAGATACAATATAGCAGGCGTCCTTTTTTATTTTATATTTTAACAATACATTTTAATATTTAAACCTATATTTAGTGCATTTTCAACTTAAATTGCCTATTACAAGCCTACCATTGCTAGGCCTGCCAGGAAATCAACAACTATTCAAGACTGAACTATCTAAATGCCAAATTATCCACGAGTCAAGGCAATATTTTCTAGATTGATTGGTGTAGGCCTGAGTCATTTGTAGCCACTTCATATCATTTTTTAAATTTTCTATGGCAAGTACTTGCAATTAGTTATACATGCAGTAGGCTAGATTAAGAATTATATTAACTGGTATTTTAATTGAAGTGAAATTATGTCCATTGCCACTAAGTTAAAAACTATAGGAAGTATATTACTGCACCTCTATCAAGGCCAAGAGAAAGTTACCATCAAAAAACAACTTAAGAGCTGTATGTTCACTTGTTGTTGCAGGGCTAACTGCTCTCTTTATTGCTGGTCAGTTCTCTTTCAGACAGAGGAAGGTATCTCTATTGTTTTAAAACTACAATTATTATGTATTTTTGGGAGTTCTACAGAATGATTACAACATAATTCAATTAGAAAACGTCAATAATAAGAATACAAGAAAGCCACACGGAGAAATGATTAGTCTCCAAGTTGTAAGATTAAAACAATAAAACTATAACTTTGGGTCGTGTTAAGTCTCATCTTTGACAAGTTGGGATTTAGTATTGTTTTATAGAATTTAATTTGGAGGTGCCGCATAGGACAGTGTAGGCATACTTATTTTTTAATGTCTATCTTGAGTTATGTGGGATAGATAGATATTCAGCTGGAAACACTAGGGCCATACATATATTAAGTTCCTTGAGTAGGCTTAAATATTTTCATTTCTAATTCTATGAACATAAATGATTGACACTCACCCCCTTTTGAGGTGTAGGCCTACCTATCTAAAATCTCATCTAAATTATAAAAAAATTAAAAATAAATATTTAAGGAAGAGGAAGTGTGAAACAGATCATTTTGCTGCATTAAAGGGCCACAGGTTAACATTTACCTTCGTTGTATGCGAAGGTCAACATTTTGTAATCACTGTGGTTTCCTCCATCAGGGCACAACTAATTATATGTAAATAATATAATTAAATAATATAGTTCATGAAATAAGAGAATAATAGTTATTCAAACTGCAATAAAACAATGATTTAGGAAGACTAACATTAATTGTTCAAGGTAATGTAATTTTGTAACCATGAAATCAAGGTAATACTTTTTTTAAATTGTATTTTTCTACTTTTATTAAACAAAACATTATTTTACAAACAAAAAAAAATCAACATAATATTCTACATAATCTAAGCAATATTCTACACAATCTACATTATCTACACTATTTTCTACGTGTATGTAGAAAAATAATATTCTACGTGTAATGACCCAACCCTGCCTATTACCATACAGAAAACTCCAACGATATATTGCTTTACCAGGACGTAAGATACAAAGAAAGTAATTCTATGGATTACTTTGTCAAAAGTAATAGAATAGCCGGGAGTATTTAGCATCGAATCGCTTAGGTTTTAGTCGTTGTGATAAATGTCCACAGCTGACGATTCATCGCTACATCGCTAAATGAAATGAAGTAAGCCAATCACAATTGCAATAATTCACTCGGAGTTCAAGACGGACAGATTCTTTTTATTCATGTTTTCTATTTTAGGGGGGAAGGAGAGGTACATTTTCATACTTTTTCATCAGGCACCAAATACAGTTTCAGCATTTAATTCCACGATCAAGGTGAAGAATAAAACAGCCTTTCACATACATATGCCCATGCAAAAAAGAGAGAATCAAATAAAATAAAGTTGGAATTTACGACAGTTTCTCTCCCAACAACGATATTAAGTACATACACCAATTTACGCCAGAAACTATTCTTTATTTTGATACTACATATTTTCACAAAAATAAGTGAATCATAAGGAAATTTTCCATAAAAATGGCATGCAGTTATTGTAAAAATATAAAGGCATATTCCGTTTAAAGTAGACCATCTTTCGACAAATACCAATTTTATTGATAGTAAAACTAAATAGTAGGTTGAACGCATGGAATTCTGAATGCATAACAAGACCACAGGTTTCCAAAAGAGTTGAAAACTTGAATGAAAAAACTAGAAATTCATCTAAGGATTCTGTAGCATGTCCTCTCCACGCATCACTTCCACCCAATTTCCCTCTGTTTACCTTTCAGGACATGATTCACTTAATGAACTTCATACCTAGCTCATTCAGCCGAAGGACTTTCCCGAATCGCGTTTCGCATGAGTTCTAATGACATCAAACCAACGTCTTTAACAAGCCTTAATAAGTTATTTTTTGTAAGACCCAAAACTGCATAGCCAAGAAAAGCAGCACCAAGTTTATTCAGAGAAAGACACAGGCCAAGATGCTGCGCAGCATACGCAGGGACAGAACTCGGAGACTGATGCTCCAATTATCAGCTTTCAGCGCACAGTTCATGGATTTTAAAAGGAAAACACATGAAGAACAGTTACAGGATGACGCATAAATACCTTGGTTGAACGTAAAGGCAAACAATCCATAGTTAATAACCTGATAAACGATAAAGGCGAAGTATTAAAAAATTGATGACAAAACTTAATTATTTGACTTCTCCCTTCTTGTTGACACAACTTGTAATACGCTGCCAGTATTTGGGATCCGCATTAAATAGGCTTAAAAACAGAGATAGAACGCGTGCGGAGAAGATGAGTGTGATACATGAAAGGCCGTGATAATAGTCTCGTTAAACTTACTGATCTCTAAAAGCAACTGAGATGGGAATCGCATCCACACCGCCGATTAAAAATTAGGCAATATTTTATGTAAATTTGAAACAAATTTATTTTTCAACGAAGTTATTAGTATCTTACAAACCTCCAACATATTACGGCAGAACAGGTCATGAGAATAAAATTAGGGAAAAAGACTAAATAAAGGACAGGTTTAAGATGTCGTTTTCCCGCGATCAATAAAAGACCATTAAGGCCGCCAGTAAGATTTTGAGGTAGATTAGTCGAAAGGTCGTACAGCTAATTAGTTGATTTGCTTCCTAATGCTTGTATCTTAATCTGCCACGTAATACCAGGAAATATAGGACAAGATAGGAAAAGAACTCAACTTTCTTGCGATCGCATGACTTAAACAAATGCCAATGTAAATCAATTCTTCGGCGAGAAGATTCCCTTACCCAAACGGCATTGAACGGGATTTCAAATAAGCTGTATTTCTGTCAACTGCACTCTTACTTTGGACGCACTTGAACCCCAATTTCCACCACGCAGAATCCATTTTCTACAAAAAGAAACTTCGGAAGTGATACCGATATAAAATGCATTGTAGCACAATTAAAAATGGATTACGAAACAACAATCTTAACACAAGATCATTTGTCACTTGATTTTGGCCCGTTCTCATGAGGCAATGTTCTCAAGACAATCAAAAGCTCAACACAGGAAGGTTAAGGTAGTTTGAGCGAAATATCATTTTACTTATAAATCAATGAATTTGGTCTCATTTTAAAGAAAAATATCTCATCCTACTAATGACACCAAAAATTCAACTCCTTACCACATTACTTTTGGAGTTATTTGCCAAAAAATACCAGCCCTCTTACATAGGAAATGGTACGCGTATGCACTTCAGAGAAACATTATTTACAAAATGAGGTATTTCTAACACTTAGATATCGTAAAAAAACTAACAGCGCGTAGTTTGTATGTTTTCTTAACTATTTTTTAAAATTAATCATATTGTCACCCCAATAAGTTATTGGGTATCACAAAAAACCTTCCGTTTTGAAGGAGGTTTAACCACACCGCGCGAAAAAAATTAGTCAAGTTTAAGAATTATTTAGATATTTTCATTTAATTACCTCCCATTTCTGTCATATAAAACTATATTATTGCACCATTAACAATGCAATATTTAATTCATATGTCCTACAGCTGGTGAAATTAAAACGTATAATTCGAATATGGTCTCTATTATGACTAGGGAACTATCTCGCTCGGACTACCTTAAAGGAAAATATTCGCGAAGGGATGCGCATTAGGAAGCGGGATCGAATCGGCCGCGAGAGGGCGCTCATCACTCAATGCGCAGTCACGATCCGCTGAGACTCTGCAAATGAAACGCGTTCAAACAAGTGAACGAGGAAAGGATGGCGTCAAAAGACAGACGACACACTCATTTCGTTTTCACGCATAAATTTCTGTTAATATGGCACTCAAATGGTAGTCTATTCTCGAAGGGAAATTAAATTTTAGCACAACGCGGAGAAGCATTAGAGTCTTATGAAAACGGCCTAGGAAAATTGGACATTAATCTTCGGACCACACCACAGCGAAAAAAAACAAGAAGAGAGTTTTATTGAGATGGAAAGACATAACTATACAATTATAACTAATCATCCACGACAGAGCAATAACAAAATGAACTGAAGATCAACTCAAGAGTCGAAATCAATACCAAATATCAGATATTAATGTAAGACAAATTTAGAGGATATTTGGAAGTCAAAAATTAATCAAATTTTACATATCGATCGACTAATTTGATTCCGCGATACCTATGAAGCCATTTACACGCTGGAAATGTCCTACTTGCCTGAAAAATAAAGTCAATGGCATAAATGACACGCCAAAAGTGTTTAATCGGTAGAATCCGAAGTAAACGACTCCGATATTAGCAAGAAATTTCGTCCAGTTCATTCATCAACCTTGCGCAGACTGAAGAACTGAAGTTCCCCTAAATTCTCACGTCAAACTTTTGAAATCAACAGAGGAAAAATCAGATGCGTTTTGATCAGGGACAAAGGCTCAATGAAATCTAAAACAAAGAGAAAACACTATGAAGTAATTCCCTACTACTAGTAGTCAGGGATACGTTTAGAACTCAATATCAACGGACCAAAAGTGAAAGCCTAGTTTTATAACTAGCCTGAGTGATTATGGGAGTTAATGATGACGAATACACTGCTACCTGAATTTAGATGCTTAAAAAATCAAAAAATGAGAAGATAAAAGGGTATGAAAATCGGTGGATACCGGAAAAGGAGACTAAGTTTGGCTAAGCAAATAGGCTCAAAAACCGCGAGCCTAAACTTAAATACCATAATCATAAAAAATAAGGGAATTGAGTGTGGGACACTCCGAGACGAGAAAAAACTGGAATCTATTAGGCTTAATGGATTGCAATTGTATTAATGTAAATAAAACACGAAGGAATAATTGAGGGATGAAGGTGTTCAGTTTTACTTTTCTCCCATCATACAGACCCATTGGTATCGAACTTGCGTCCACACTGCAATATGCCCAAACGCTCAGTCAGCGAGCCAATGTCGCTGGTACTAAAAAGAGAACAGTTTCCAGCGCGACGAGATAAAGTCTGCCGAATCGCAAGCTAAGATTTCCGTCACCCGCGTCGACCCAACACTAGAACTACTAAAGCTCTAGATTAGAAAAGTTTGGACAACGTTTGCCCTCGACGGATATTGACAACTGAGATGATTGGACTTGAAGATACGAGGCATAAAAACATAGCAGCACTACATAAACATCACAAATGACGGCCTTACATGGCTCAAACTCAATCTAATGCTAAGCGTTAAATTTTTACGTGTACGAACATATTTACTTATAATTTTCTTCATGTACTGGATAAGTCTTTTTTGAAAAGACTTGGCAACGGCAAGCGTCACTTTGTAGAAGTTTTTGATGCACACATCCAAAATTAGATAAACTATTGAGTACACTTCCACAAAACTTAGTCGAAAAGTATCCGGTATTTCTCTTTATGACGGACACTCTCTATTGGGAAAATATAGACAGCGTAACCAAAACAAAACTGTGCGTATCCATAATAGAGCAAAATTCTGAGTATTATCTTCTCCATATTTCACCAACCTAGTGCTTTAGGAAGTATGCGCACCGCGGGAATTTCACTGAAATTTCCACCACTCGTGAGCTAGAACAGACGGCAAAGGGGTTCTCTGCATCGGCTTCTCTATTCGCACAGAGCCACACAAGACTTGAATTTTTTCACGTTTCGTCAAAGGGAGTGACTCACCCTTTTCTCTCTCTCTCTCTCTCCCTGTCTCTCTCCGCGAGGAGGCGGTAGCGAGGAGGGAACGAAAGGGGCAAAGGACAGAGGGGATATTCCGAGGGGCCCGCAAAAAAAAGTCTCCATGCGGCGATGGCAGCGACCCGAAAACCCTTTGCCCGCCTTACAAAACCCCGAGCCCTTTCAAAAACACACACACAGAACACAGGGCCGCACGCCGCCAAACGGGCGGGCCGCCGCATCGCCCGACACCCAACCCTCTCCCCAACCCCGCAATTACATCTCCACTCCAGCAACTGTCTCATTTATATACTTTTAACACTCCACACTCTGTCCCCCTTTCTCCTCCCCCTCCCCAAACTTCTTTCGACGACACGTGACGCAACAGGTAAATTGAGGCTGAAGATACATTTTTCCTTCCGGGTTGATGATTGCTCTGGGCATCGGGATTTCCTCAAACGGCGTCAACTTATAAATTTCTTGACGAGGTTGAAGGTACGAAAAATTCGCATTCGAAAGAAGGAATTAATGTCAGTGACCATAAAAAGTATTGGACCTCAGCAACCCTTGCAATGTCACTAGTGATCTACATCTACATACTACCCCGCGTCGCTTGGGCGTGTGGCAGGGGGTGGTAGGTCACCAGCCGTGTAAAGATGTAAAAGTTTTGGAGGTGAAATGGTGACATGAATTATAGGAGTGTATTTGGAGGAGCTCAGTTTTTATTGTGGCCGCTTATTGTGCGTGGATAGGACGAGTTTTTGTACCTATCCGTTCGGCAGAGTATCCCTCTTATTTTATCGCATCTATCAGACCTAGAAATGTAGTGAGGAGTCACGATAATATTATCTGTGCCGCTCTGAAACATATCAGTTCTGAATTTATCAAGCAGCCTAAGCCTAGCGTGCAGCCTCCGAGTCTCTAGGGGCTGATGAGGTGATACAAGTAAAATTTTCTCCTCCAAAAAGCAAGCATAGCTATAGTTTAAGTCCCATTTATAAAAATTCCTAATAAAAGGCATAGCGCGTATTCTTCATATATTGCTTCATTCTATTTGATCTATCAGACTACAGAACCACCAAAGAAAAAGAACACGACGTACAATTTACGGGAAAAGTAGATCCAAATATAGTCAAGTCAACATTTCAGTCCACTCAGTATTGTATTGATGTAAATAAGCAAAGAGATTTTATTTGATACAATCTGCCATTGAATCTTTGTACCATATGGACGTTGAATATTAAGGAAACTTCTTTCCAATTCATACGAAGATTAAATCTTTTCGGGTGATTGATGCCACATTCAGAAGTATATAAAAAATGGTATTACTGATTTCGTCCTTAGCTCATTTAATTTCATTTTATAAATATTTAATCATCACTGATAAATTATAGGAAAAAAAGGTGCGGAAAAAACACCGAAAATTGATCGATATCGTCATAGCTCATGAGTTTAATGCAATTCAGTACGTATCGCTGAGCAAGAGTGATCAAAGTTTGTAAAAGAAATTTGAAGAAATTATTAAATGGAGAATAGGGTAAAAAGGAAAACAGTACGAGGAGAAATGGGAGAAACATAGAGGAGAATGGAGGGGGCTCCCGAATATGACTCACGCATTCTTCAATGGAATTCCACAAATGGAATGGAGCATCCATTCGATCTACCCATTCCCGAGTTCCCGAGAACCCATTAGTAAATACATTATTCCTCTTCCGTTCATAATATCTGCTCTCCGATTTCCACAGTGCCCGCAAAGTGAATTAACAACTGTCTCCGATGCTTCCACTCCACAGTCGAAGACAAACACGTTATCGAAAGTCAACATTCCTAACCAACCAACCAAGGAGGAGGTAAAAGAAATCAAACGCAAGGGAAGAGAGGCCAGAGGGTATCGCTCGAGAACGGAAGAGAAAGAAAACACGAAGGAATTCATCCATTATGATAGCGGCCATTTACATTCGAGGCGGAGCGTTGCGCCATTATTTTCCAAACAAATGGTAATAATCCTCACCATCGAAAGCCTAAATAGTGTAAATGAAAAAAAAACAATATAGTGCACGTATTTCTAATGTCGCTCGCCGCAAAGACGTCTTTTCATGAATCCATACATACATACCAATTGGGTTCTTCACTTTCGGAGCAGGCTAAGTGAAAGGATTTAGTAGATACGAAGATATAAAAAGGTCACCGTCCAATAGCCGGACAGTGGAGCTATCGCAAGGATATCACACGTTAAACTTGATTCACTTTAATTTCATGCTTTACAGCGGAAGGAGCTTACTTCAAAACGACTTTTGAGTGACTTCTCGTAAAAAATTTGGTCTTTCAGCCCGGCCATCAGAGGTAATATCCATCCGTTTATAACGTGGTCTATATTCGTGGGTTTAGGTGTCGACTAAGCGTCGCCAGCGAGGTCTACCATTTCAAAGCTCTTGTCTCAAGATTTCTTCCCAAAAATGTCCTTTCATCTCTATTTCAACCTTCACTTCATTCGTCTTTATCGCTCCCTGGTGTCATCCTCCTTGGTGGAGGCGATGATGGCCATTTGAGTATCCTTGAGACGGACTCGCAAACAGATCGCCCTCTTCATCTCTGCCAGCGTTGCTTGGTCAAGCACTTCCCTTCTCCACTTCACGTGAAATGCTTTTTATTCGGTACTTCCGGTTCTAAACGGTATTTAATGGTGAAAGAACTTATGTTAGTTACATGAAAAAAGCCCAATGTACAATTTTATGCCATTATTTTAGTTATCGTGGAATGCACAGAATTCCTTTCGTGAATCTTCTTAAACTCAGTTGTCTCAGACGTGGAATTTACTCAACTTTTAAAATGAGAGTAACTTTTTTATTCCACTTACATTTTATTTGAGACGACCTTAGTTTCGACGTGGTACATCATCAACAAGTTTATCGTACTTAATGATGACGTGTCACGTCGAAACCCGGGTTAAATAAAATTAATGTCGAATAACAAAGTTAATTTCATTTACAAATTGATTCTTCTTATTGGCCCTAAATTAAACTACACTTTTACCCATGTTTTGATTTTCAAAAATCAGCACCTGGGAGAGGGTATTTTTGTTTCAGTTTAATGCGAACACAGAAAATAACAAAAGAAGATTATGGTAGTCTAGTTGCTTCACAAATGGTCCTTTTAAAAGGTCAGAAGTACTTTTTTAACTGGTTTGAGGGCGCCGCGACCATTTTTCCATAGACAGAAGGTGAGGGAAAGTGAGGAGACGGAGGATGAGTTGGTTCTTGCTGGTTTGTCTAATTAACGCCACTAGCCTTCCGAAGGAAGACTTCCGGATCCCGGGTCTGGTCGACGACGGGGATTAACTCCTCAAAGGAAATAAAGTGGACGGGTTTCCGGACGAGGAGAAGTCGTCTCGAGGAGACATGGAGAATGACAGGTGTCAACGTCTCACGGACGACTAGATAATGTGATAGAGGGGGGGGTGTGATAAGGGGTAAGATCTTCGAATACAAGGATACAGTGCGCGCTCCCAACACGAAAGCTCATAACGATTCAAAAATCAAAAAGTTACTCAATGAGCAAAATCTGCTTTCCAAATACTTACACTTTAACGAAACACCACATATTGGACCACGCATCTGTCAAGTTTCATATTGGAGACAAAATTTCTCGGCAATCTGTCGAAAGCCTTCGCGGTGTTCTGGTAAGTTCTGGCGGTAAGTCTTTCAGTGGTTCCCAGGTGCCCTTTCATCACGACAGCTTAGCACTCATTCCAGGTAACACCTTTGGTGATGCAAAGTATGCTCTCTGAGCCAGAGATAGCAAATTTGAAAATTTTCCACGCCTCATCCTCATTTATCACCATACCTTGGAACGAGCATTCTATCCCAAAAGGTCGTAAGCGTCCGATCTACTTAATTCGTCCGTAGGCCAAAAAACCCACCAGAGTCATTAAAACCGCCGGACATCACTGATTTGATACTTATGTTACATAACCGTATTGAATATTGCGATGGAAGTGCCTAAGTCGAATTGCTTTCTTCGGTTTTCAAAATGAACTGAAATAAAACAATACCCCCAACACTCTACAGTAACCATGCGTGGTTCATTACTAAGTGGGCTTCATCTTGGTCAAAAATTGAAATGCTCCACCCGTCAATCCACACCCGTAGGCCTCTTCAACCCAACTGATGGCTGAATAAACACATCTATTCCATCTGTAATTTGCTACTATTACCCCAGCAAACAGAGGGAACAGATTTTACAATCGAATAACTAGTCACCCAAAAGCGATTGCGTGTCACGGCGAGTAACTTCCTTCGTCGTTCATTAAGCCGCTTACAAAGAAACCAGACGACTGTATTTGAGGCATTGAAACAATAGCCACTTCTTCAAGCTCATTAATTAATTTCACGCTGATAAAAGCTCAGAGGAATTATAGGCAATTTTTTTTGTCAAACTCGAAGTTCGAGTTGCTTTGGGGCACCAAGATCAAAAATGGACAAGGCAGTAGCCGATGTAAAATCAATTCATAAAAACTTCATCGCTGGATTAGCATTGGAAGGTTTTCGTGGCGTGATGCTGCTGGCTCTTGATTCGCCCCCCCCCCCGTCTCTCTTGCCACCAAAAGTTATTGCCTTTCCAGCGAACTCGACAACGGCGAGTCTATAAAAATTTCCATTGACGGCCGACAACAACAGCGACGTCAAAAACTAACGAGTTTATCGGGATAAGCGGTTGCACATTAAGTAAAAATCCAAGATCGCTCACATAACAATCCACGTCACCAAATATGTCCACCATTGTCCACCAAACGTGTGCACCGATCTGTCGACTCGGGTTCCCTACATAGGTTAAAAAGTCAAACACGGACATTTTGAAGGCTGTCTCCTCCATCAAAGTCCCCATTATCGACTGTTAACAGCGTAGAAAACCTAAAAACTCTCGACACACACAATTAGGTGAAAAACTCGTCTCATACATCAACAGAAGTTTAGCTTGCTCCATTGTGTTTCACTATCATGCACAATGATTACTGGAGCGATTTCTTGAAATAAACGATCAGAGAAAAAATGCTTTCATCTCTGAGATTTTTAATAACTTATTCGTGATCGTAAGATATGGATGCTGATATAAATTTCTATTCACAATCGACATAATGACAACGGTCCTTGCCAGGTCTTTTTCAAGGTCTCAATAAGAATAGCTAACTTATAATTATAATTTGTTAAATCAAAATGATTCGTCTCCACAAGTGAGCAACATTCATAATTTTAGCACAGTGACTAATGACACCTATGATTTCATTTTAGGATTTTTTGAAGGATCAATTTATTCCAGCCATTTGAAATCTTGATCAGGAATGATACACTCAGTTCACCTGAAAAAACTTTTCACTCACGATCTTACCCGATAATGACTTATTACAGCAATAACAATAATGAAATCAAAAAATACTTCCAATTCAACATCTAGACACCATGTGACAGGAGTTAGAATATCCATCTAAAAAAGGAGTAAAAGACCCACAACCGTGAGATAAGATGACAGAATGGCACTTCCCCTTTCCCACCTCCGCACATCCCGTGAAGATTGTACTGCCCATGAATGAGATCACCCAAACGCGAGGGGCACACAACTTCAACAACAAGTCTACACCGCATTTCCATTTTAGCCATTTCTATCCATTTCTAACCATTTCCATCCATTTCCGACCATTTATATTCATTTCTGTCCACTTCTAACCATTTCTGTCTATTATTGTCCATTTCTAGCCATTTATGTCAATTTCTGTCAATTTCTAACCATTTCTATCCATTTCTAACCATTTCTGTCCATTTCTATCCATTTCTGTCCCTTTCTGTCCATTTTTGTCCATTTCGTGACCATTTCGCAACAAGCGTACACCATTTCTCAGAGTTGCATGCCCCTCGCCCAAAAGCAATGCTGCGCGAGATTTGTCCCGAAATGCCATAATCTCGGGGAAAATGGGTTGACGGTTTTCTCGGTCAAAAGAGCACCCTATCAATCACTAACACTCTCGTAACCCTCGCAACTAACCCAGACACTGAAGGTGTTACCTTGCATACATTATCCTCACTATCGGTATTCGACCCATTAAAGACGAGTCTTTACGGACGCGAAACTAATTCGACATGGTTCATGTCACCCGCTAATATGTCTTTCTGCGAAGTTCAGCAGACGGGTTGTACTACAATGACAAGATGACGACCAACATTAGAAAATAAAGCCATGAGGTGTGAATATGTCACTGTTCACAAATGATTATGCAATTATTAAGTCACTTGTTAGCCATCTGTCCAGTTGCTACCTCAAAATACTAGCTCTCGTCAATGCCAGCGTATACTACATACGTATATCACAACAATACAAACACATGAGGCACGGCATACTTGGGCAACCAGAAAAGGAGTTTCATTTAAGGATTGAGGTGTATTTTTCTTCAAAATGTTTCCTAATATATCATAGCATATTTCCCCCATTAAGTTTCACGAATTATACAAATGACGTCCTTTGAATATCTAACAATATTCCACATTTGACTATTTCCTAAACACAATACCCCATTCCGTAAGACATTGAGAGGAATTCATTCGGAATATTAAGAGATTCACGACCGGTGTTGCTCTCAAAGGAGAGCGTACAGCGATGATCATCTCTGAGGTATTCCCATTTTCTCTCGATTCTCGCCTCCACCACCTCCGCAGCTCGCAAATCTTTCCCACAGTCTTCCCGAGAATCCTCGCGAGTCCGTCTTATAGTGACGGCACTTAAGACGACGGGAAAACACGCCTACCACTGCGACAGAGTGACCTTGGCGGGAGAGAGGGGTCACCGTTTGACCCACACTCCCACGACAGCCCACGCAAATGCATCTGCCTGCATGCAACTGGAACGCCGGCTCCTCCATTACCCCGCACTCAAACCAGTTTGCTCGAGGGTCGCCCGTAAAAATCGGAGTGGAAGACCCCGCTTCGGGTCCTCGCTCGGGCGCCTAGGGGTAAGGGGTGTTGTTGGAGAGGGGGGGGGAGTGAATCGGCGGCCGAGGAGGAGGAGAGGGAACGAGCTGGGAGAGCGCCCTCTGCGACGGAACCGGAAAATCACAAGAGATCGAGCGGTATCCTCTCTCGCGAATAGAACACTAGCACGGAGATAGAGAGAGGAGAGGGCAATCTAGGGTTCACTGGCACACGTCCTCTTGAACGTCTTCCCACCGCTGTGAATGCGCAAGGAGATGACAGATAGGCTAACACACCGTCCGCGAGGACACACTTGGCAACTAACTGACTGACCTTCGCCTCTTGACTCTCGCACTCATATTAGTGACACCGCTACACGACTCAGCCATTTCAATTGCAGACTAAATGCCATCCACATATTACCCTGCAAACCATTTCAAGGGTACTAGGCAGGGGGTGATTTATCGCCAACATTCACTACAGTATACGAATGACTTTCAACAACATGCACTACACAATAGTTTTGCTACAAGTGCTACATAAACTACTTGCATTAAAATATATTGCAACTAAGTAAACGAGATGCAAGAGTCATCTCGGGGTCATACAAAACTTGATGTTACTGCTACGCGGCATATAAAGAAGTAAGCATAAGGGAGCAAATCAACTAATCAGCCGCACTCTAACTGTCGACTGATCTACTTCAAAGTCTCATTGGCAGCCACTATGGCCCCTTATCGATCGCGGGAAAAACGACATTTAAAACTTGTCTATTCTTCAGTCTATTGCTATAATTTTATTCACCTGATCTGATCTACAATAGTACGTTGGAGTTTATAAGATATTAATGACTTTGTCGGGAAAATAAATTTGTTTTAAAATTACAAATAAGATTAAGTCTGATTTTTTATGAAAGCAATTCCCATTCCAGGTGATTCAAGAGGTTAGTAACACTAACGAGACTATCATGACGGTCTTTAACGTATTAGATGATATTCTCTGCACGTGACCTAGCTCTCTTGTGAAGCCTACTTCATGGAGATCCCAAATACTGGCAGCGTATTCTAAGTAGGGTCATACAAGAGACAAGATGCTGATTTCTCTGACTTTATTCATTGCCCAGTACTCTTTTAACAAATCCCTTTTTACGTTCATCCTGATCATTTACATCCCGAATGTATGATATGCAAGACAATACGCCGATGATTAGCTTCAAGTACTCACATCGCCAACAGAAATGCATCCACGAACAAATACACCAAATGATTTAGCAATGATGTCTTTACGGGAAGAAACGTTGGAAAAAGAAATTTACATGGCGCCGAGTAGCCAGCATTAAATGTCTACTACCAGGAGAACGGTAAACAATATATAGCCAAATATGTTTGGAAGTAATGGGGCACCTTAGTAAAACACACATGCATTTGGAGCATGTTTTTCTACTTGAGAGTTGACATTGAAAGCGGCATATCAGAGAAGATTGTCAGCGACGTAAATGCGATTGTATTTAAGAGATATGAAGATCAAATGGACGAAAAGAATCATCAATGAAATAGTCAAATGAGTCGGAGAGAAAGGGTAAGAAATATAGTGACAATTCAAAAAATAAAGAGGACACCAGGGTTTAGCAAAAGTTTTGCAACGTAAGAGCAACAATAACAACAAAAATGTCACAATAAATTTAATTATAGAATAAGGTACTGAACATATCGAGAATGGATTATATCAGTCACATTATTCAAGGCAAAAAATAGAAGACGTATGTTGGAATGAAACTGGTGGGAGAGCAAATTGGAGAGCTACGACAAACCAATCTTCGGATGGATAACGGCAGATAAAAAGTAATGATTTACATGACTGACTCCTTTCCCCGAATTTCATAATAATCGCAGGAATCGATTTTTGATAAACATCTGAGATAACATGAAACTCCCAGAAGAAGTTACCTTCTCATTCCTCCATCTTCTTCATTAACCCTCGATCATTGCTTGCATCAGCCAGAGATGCCACGTTCATTTTATCCTGCGAGGACATGAATAACATAATCTCCAGCCAGACGAGCAGCCACATCTTGTAAAATTTAGACAACTAAGTTTTTCAACGTAGCCATTCCAAAAAGAGTAATCGCAGTACCTAGTGCCATGGGCTATCAAATTAATAAGTTAAAAGAAGTGATACTACTATATGAGTAAAATAGTTATTTCGATTGCAAACATTTACCCATAAAGCGAATTTATAATGCGACTCGGATTAATTTAATGAGTATACGACCACAGGCACAAATCTATGCAGGGACGTTTACAAAGATAAAAATTTTTTTGACGGTCGCGACGGAAAATCCGTAAAAAATATTGATCCTTTCGTCGAATATTCACCATATGAATTCGCCACGGTATACTATTCGGATACAGTCTCAAATTAAAAACCAAAGCAACGGACAGATTTGGAGAGCACCTGACATCATTCGCCGACCTGACTGATCCCCGGGGACCGCCTACTTAACGACCCTCAAGGTGTGAATTGAGCACTCAAATCCATCTAAACTGGGATTTATAGCTTCTTATTGAGGTTGTTAACATTGATGAGAGCCACGGAAATTGATGAAGAAAAAATGCGAAAGAGCATTAAAAGAAGTACAGTTAATTGGTAATGCAATATACATTTTAATAATCTAATTACTCAATTCTGTAATCATTGTTGAGCACATAATCAACCATAATACATGATTAAAGGAGGCATTTGGTCAAAAAACATTGAAACACAGGACTCCACAATTGTTTTGAAGTTTGACTACATAAATTATGATATGAACTAATAAGAAAATCCTGGAAAATATAGAGTCCAAATGTAATAAAATTATAAAAAAACGCATTATTATTATTTAAAACCACTTCTCAAGTGCCATGTTCAGTAAGGCTTTCGGCTTTCAGCTCGTGTACACTCATAATAATTTTAACTCTGAAAAAGATTGTTCAGCTCTCATAAATGTTCATAAAAAACAAATTAAATTTGCTTAAAAATCAAAGGTTAGCAAAATTAACCAGATATATTTCAGAAAACTCAAAAGCTAAACAACTTAGACTGAGTTGAGGCAGTGAATACATTCATTCACACGCATACACCAAAGCCGAATTTCAAGGGTTTGAAAACTTGGATTTCCCTCTTCTCGATAATCATGAAAGACATAGAGAAATATTTTTCCATTAAGTGTGCAACTTGTACCACAAGAAACTGATTGAAAAATTATATAAACAGGTGAAATATGCCCCCCCAACCTATCCCCAGCCGGTTAACGGTGGCATGTTACCTTGAATTTGACGGCTTTAAGGTAGTTTGAGCGAAATATCATTTTACCTAGAAATCAATGAATTTGGTCTCATTTTAAAGAAAAATATATCACCCTTTCATTGCAATCAAAAATTAAACCCCTGACCACATTATTATTGGAGATATTTGCCAAAAAATACTAGCCCTTTTAAATGGGAAATGGTACGTGTATGCACTCCAGAGAGACCTTTTATTAAAAATGAGGCATTCCAATTCCAACTTAGATCTCGCCAAAAAATCAACAGTGTAGTTTGTGTGTTTTCTCAACTATTTTTGAAAATTAATCATATTGTCACCGCAGTAAATTCTTCAGGATCACAATATACCTTCCGATTTGATGGAGTTTCAACCATATCGCGTGAAAAAAGTGAGTCAAGTTAAAGACTTACTTAGATATTTTTATTTGATTACTTACTTACAATTTCTGTCATGAAAAACTATCTTATTGCGCCATTAATAATACAATATTTAATTCGTGTGTCTCACAGTTGGTAAAATTTGAACGTAAATATCGAATATGGTCTCTAATATGACTAGGGTACTATCTCGCTCGCACTACCTTAAGAGCATAAAACACGGTTTCCCTTTACGCAAAGTATGCTACTTATAAAAATAACGACGTAGACGTCTCTTTTTATGGCTACATGGCGAACCTCAGCCGCTGATTTCCCTTCATAATTATACACTTTAGTCGAAAAAAAGATAAAGTCGCCGATGAATTTTGTGTCGCTACCAATAAAATTGCTTGTGCCAGTTTCAGATTGTGAGGGCTGAGAAATTCCGACCGACCTCCTCGACTAAAGAGCAGACACACGCCGACCTGCAGAAACAAGACTCTCTCCTTTCGCGGTCACTCACTCGTCTCCTCCGATTTCTTCCGTCCCTCGCCAACTCCGTCACGAATCACTCCGATCGGCAAAGAGAGAGAGGGTCGCATCATCCGGGCAATACGAGGGCAGCCACCGGAGCAGAGGGATTTCTATAAGGCGGCTGGAGCTGCGTCATTTAGTATACTCTTTTATAATTTTTTAAACAAGTCGAAAAAATCTAGTGCCACACTTCAACAAGGTACATCTGTTGCCACGATGAACATCACCATTCAAGAAGTAATGCCAACGATGCAAGGATTACATTTTAACATTTTCACATTAATCATAGCATTTTTATAACAAGGGTTTACGGCGCTAAATTCGAAATTCAAGCGAAAATCATATTGAAATACGTGTTTTGTTACTAGGATACCATGATATCTGCAAGCAACCATTGCAATAGAAGAGGCATTAATGCGCGTTTTAGAAAATTTGTACATACATGATTGAGTGGTTTTGAAATGCGTGCCAAGTGCCACAAGACTACGTGTTAAAATAGCACTTAGATGCCAAGAAACAAAATTGGTAACGATAAGTATTTTCACTTTAATGCAGGCATATTACCGATCAGTACACATACGCAAATTTTCACGCGAATCCATTCATCCACAAAACCGTTGCAACCACCTTAAGAGAGAAGAGCGCTCAACATACGTATGCATACATTTGGTTTGTTGCGGGACAGCACTATATCCCAACTATTTCCTCGCGATGCCGAAAACATCGCCTACTTTCGGCACTTATTTTCGAGATTTTTACCCAAACATATTGCCCCTTCTCCAAGGGGTCAGGTACGTCCTCGCGCTCTGAGGAGGATTCATTGTACAAAATGTAGAAGTTCTGAGACTCAGATCGCGTCGGAGAAGTAGAGCGAGCGCATCTCAGTCGTTCAAAAATATAATTAAAACTCATTCCATAAAGATGGAAAAACTACATTTAGCAGTGAAGGCGTTTTATGACTGAGTAGTGAAATGTATACACCTGAAAAAAGTTACCGATATGAATATTTTGTTAATTATTGAGAAGTTATGTCACATACAACAAGGCTTTTACGCGATTGATAATACCAACACTACTTCATGCTTCTAACAACTGCTTCAGTTATATAAATAAAATTCAAGTATGCGTCTGTTACGACTATTTTTATTCTAAGATAACAGCGCAGTTGAAGTATACTGATTTGGCCTAGAAAGAAATGAGATGTAAACAATGTTTTCACGATCGATTGCTTTTAACAAAGGCCACCATCATGGATTCTTCGGTCACGTTACTTCTTACCCAAAATGGCACAAAGTACGCATGACCACTGTACACTACCGTAACCGCTCATAACCACTCATCGACCAAGCGAATCGATTTTGCGCCTCAGTCGGAGACCAGGCCACAGTATCAATTACAAAACGAACGTATCCGCCATTAAGAAATCTCACATTACATTAACATAATGTTTCATAAGAATTACACGGAGGTAAATAACACAGCAAGAGCCAATGGATCAGTGATGTTATACATTGGCATGGGAAGGTTTCACAGCGATGACGGAAACGTTCACAGCTTCAGACCTAAACATAATTTCTAACCACGTACTAATAAAAAACTATGAATGCATTCATTGGGTACGATATGCCTCATTACCTACGTAAAATTGCGAGAAAATTACAGAAAATCCATATGGAATAGGCCTGAAGAATCTTTAACGCCGCATAAAAAGTCATTTTCAAAAATTTAGCAGTTACTTATTCACAGGATAGAAATTTTGCAAGAAACACTTTATCATTATCTTACAGCGAACAAAAGTTTTGGAATAATTCGTTCGATAAATGAATTACACTCTTTCTTACCGCACACTGTTACCAGAAAAGAAAATCGGTGACAATAAAGAAAGGCAATCGGAGACAAGTCTTCCATGATGTAATAATAAGAAATTTGTAATATTACATTGTATTATTACATCATTTCGAAATTCCACCAAGTCAACACTTCAACTATCTTGTATACAAGTCTTCCATTTCCGATTCAGACTTAATCGAACGGATTTAAATGGCTGCTTCGAGTGCTGCCCGCCCGGGCTTAGTTTTGGGTATTCAATGATGAGTGTGCTGCTTTAATTACCAACTCCAGGGAGCATTTTCTTTAAGCATAACTGGGGGATGTCACATCCTGTAGAGAATTGAAATGGCACCAATTCAAATATAATAATCTCAGGCATCTGACACATTTAAACGCGGGTCGCTCCAGAAGAGTCCCCTCAAGCAAATGGGAAGCCAAGCCATCTCGAAGCGGCAAGTGGATGTTTATAACTCCTCGCACTTAGTGTGCTTGTACACCTATAGCATATTAAAATAATACGGTATCAATTTTAAATGACTATTTGTACCCCTACCCTCCCTCCATAAAACTTTCAGTAACATAACCATAGCCTTGACTCATCCATGTCTTCAAATCTTCAAAACTCCTCGCACTGATACATCGAGTGAAAACATCGCTCAATCCTCGCCGTTAACCTCCGTCCAAATGGCCCGCCTCTCCCTACCCCCGTCGCCTCATTCCATTCCCTTTCCACCTTCTCCCTCTCTTCTGGCTAAAACATACAAAGAGCTCGCAAAAAAAGAATATCTACACCTTGATCACGGCAAAGCTACCGAAACCTATGTATAAATAAATAAACTCGATCTGGAAGTTTACACATTACCATTTTTGTGATAATGTTATCAATAATAAATTTCCACTAATTATCGCCTGATGCTTTTAATTTTACTTGGAGTGCTAGATCAAGATAAACTACGTTTTGATTTTCAAGATTTATCAAGGAAACATTTCGGAGGAAGTTACTTCGAAGATTAAAATATCGTTAACGTCCTCTCAGTTCACCAAACTGTGCAGGGCTGATTTCGCCAGCAAGAAAGAACTTCTCCGTGATAAAAAATTTGCTGTTTTCCCGCCGAATAACACGCATGAAGTTGTATCCAGTTTCACACCTAAGGCCGCTGTCGAATAATTACCCTGGAGGGAAACCCGAGAAAACTGCTCATATGTCCTTCGTGACGTTTAGCTACGTCAAACCGCTAGAAAATTTCAGAAGAATACATATGGAATAAGCCTGAAGAATCTAACGAAGAATAAAAAGTCATTTTCAAAAACTTAGCAGTTATTTAATCACAGGATAGAGATTTTGCAACGAATACTTTATCAACACCTTACAGCGAACAAAGGTTTTGGAATAATAGCTGAAATAAAAGTCTAATATAAGTGTACGAAAAAGTAGCGTCGAATGTATATATTTGGACCATTACGGAAGAAGAATGGGAAAATAACTAAAAAATACAACCACTGACGCATGCTCTCGCTAGATCTAAATAAATCTGAGTTAAATCTCCATACGAGCTCCAAAAGTACACTTCTGTAGACGCAGGAACGTGGTGAACCGACCAAGACCGAGTGAACAAGATTGGTTCCCAAATGCTCTGATTCAATTTGGACATGGATTTACTTTCGGCCGATTTCATCCGACGGCGTACTAGTCGAATAAATAATCCTCGGTGACGTCGGCATCAACGTTGTTAATCGCCCGGCTGCGACCCGACGATAGTCGGTGAGGGGTTGTGGGAGGGGGGGAGTAGAGACGGCGAGGGAGAGAGGGTAAGGGAGGGAGGGAGGGGTAGTGAGGACAAACAGTAGTAGGTGGCACTCTGTCTTATCTCCTTTCGTTTCCACATCCCGCCACTAACTCGCCAAGTGGCGGCACATGTACTTCCTGCCGCCGCGGCGAGTGCAGACGCTATCTGCCCTTCCGCAGCCTCCTAATCCTCCAGCGCACCACCAGATGAAACTCCCCCCCCCCACCCCACTCACCATCCACCCGACGGTAATGGCCTCATGAAAAACAAACGCCGATCAGCTCGCGAGCGGAAGCCATAAACGTGTAAACTCCGCGGAGAGCGTGATTTCCAATACAGCCCCGAAGATAATACTCCCCTCAGTGGGGAGGGAGGACTTTCGAGGAATGAGGGGGGGGTGAGAGAGCCGAAATGGGAACGCGAGCACAAACTGCGGTCGGTCCTGGAACGAAGTTCACACAATTTGAAGAATTCCCACCGCAGCTTAAGGAGGTTCCCACAGCTTCTTTTTCGGTGAAAACAAATTCCTGTTTTTGTTGACTACATAGAAAATTTTTCATTTGCCAACAACAAGATTGGCGTCATCTATTGGTAAACATTAAACTCAAGCAAAAATTTACAGATTATTCCACTAACATCTTTTAAATAAACACTTTTTCACAGTTAAATCACAACTAGAGCACCGTTTCTTAGGAATTACAACATTTACACGTAAATTATCGCAGTGATAAGGTAACTCCAAAAAAAAGACGAAAATATGCTTTTTTTACTTTTTACTCATTTAGGGAGTTTTTCCATGTTGCCAGTTGTCCGATAAAATGTCACATTTATTATATGAGCAAGCACTAGTTTCCCCGTTTCTCTCACGCTCCTATTTAACCCAGTGTAATTTTAAGTCCTAAATGCGAGAGATGCTTTTATAGTTTATATCAGATAGGCGTAACGTTTTCCTTCAACAATACTTAGTAAAAATAAAATATCAATCCAGTCATTTTACGGCGGGAAGTGTTGAGAGAGCAGAGTTGGTATGTTGAACGCGGAAGAGGAAAATCTCGACGAAAGCTGGAACCGAGGCCGCGCGTTATCATGTACTAGTAGTCTCGAAAATCTCAATAACCCAAAGACGGTTCATTGAATTTTCTTTAAATGTACATCTTCGTTAAAATAATATTGTGTACTATTGCATTCAAGCGCGGAATAATTTTTAAAAACAAAACATTTTACTTTTTTTGGCGATGGAGCAAAACAAATGTTATTTTTTAGCGCTTCGATGACATGCGAGGCTTAGACGTCTAACAATTGCCAAACAAAGCGTTTGAAAAAAAATTTTAAGGTGACTCATAGCTTTATTACAGTGTCGGCAGGGTTCGAGTATTTGACTCGAGTAATTTTTGCCATTCTGTTCAATAAATAAACCTAATTCTTCTCGACAACTATGCACCATGTCGCCACGTGACAAAAACAGCTATCAACCTCTTTAAACTTCCAGTCGTTGGTAGCGTATTTTATACATATTTTATACCTTTTCAAACAAAATTCTGTAAACCTAAAGCTGGACTCCAGTTGGAGTTGTAGGCTGAAGTTAAACGGGAGAACCCGATCGAGCTCAAGAACTCGCCAAGGGATCTGAAGGGAATGGATTATTTAGTAAACGTACTGAGGGATTTAGACGAATGTGGTCCGTGCAAATTGATGCAAAGTGGACTGGGAGGGGGACATCGAACGGCGAAATAACGGAATGGACTCACAAAAAGGGGAGATGTGGCAAATGCACGTAGAACACTGGAGAGATATTGGTACTCTGAGAGAAAAAGGGATGAAATTGTGTCATGGACAACAGTTTCCTGGATATAGGGAGAAATAAGTGTCAACAGAATGAAAGTACGCTCATTGTTGTGACCAAACAAATTGTGGAAATATAAAAATATTTAAAAGTCTTTAAACGAGGAGAAAACTCACCGTTGCAATAGCAATGACTAGTAAAAAGAATATTTTATCGTTTTCACGATGTTTCTCATAATTTTCTTTCGATTTTCATAATGTACTGAAATTATTTTTACACTAAGTTCGCTGAATAAAACTTTAAACTATAAAAAATTGTCCCTGTCATCAAGTCTCCTTAGAAAGTCGTTCGTATCTAAATGAGTTTATTCTCCTTTCCACAGAAAGAGCTCTAGGATGAATAGATCCTCTGATGTTCTGAGGAAAGAGGGCTCTAAATATTCCTAGTTACAGCCAATCCATATAAGAAGTGAATTCATTAATGAATCTACGTGATAACGTACTACATGGGGATCAATGAGAATTCACTCAACGATCCACTGCAGTCGTCTTGAATAGCCGCACCAAAGGGCTCATGGAACTGTCTCATTCTATTTAACCCACGAGGGGCTGTTGATCATCTCAACCACCTTGGCAGCGGTAATGAATTTGGTTGTCACAGTTACATGCACTTATCACTTCGCGGAATACGCCAGACGAATGAATTTCCTCGGTTTCTGCGGTAAATTATAGCGCGCTTCAAGAGTAAAATAAAATCATCCTTTTCATGGGGAAGCCTCAGTTCAAAGGTGCATATTGCATGGATGGTTTCCCTTCACGCGATTGACACCTGGGCAGAAGAGCAAGCGAAGTCAGACAAGGGGAATGGTACTCTACGTCTCGTAGTACTCCCAAACTCTTTCCGCGGTGAAACATTTCAACGCCGTCAGAGGTGGAGAGAAGAATGAAGCGCATTAACGAGGATTGCGTGAGTTTTTTCCCGAGTCATTACAGCTCTCCCATTCGAATCCTATTTTATTTTTATTCACCAGCCATAAGAAGCATGGATTAATGTTATATCTAGTATTAAAGGCGCAAAAATAAAGTTTTAAGTGACTTGAATCCTCACCAATTAAATAAATATGCATACCTTTATCTTTACTCATTTTTCCCCACCGTACGGTGGAAATGCATATATCACCGAAGATATTCTTATAATTGGGTAAAAACTATTACTGTCGGCTATTGATTTATTTCTGTATATAATGGAAACGATTAGACGAAGAATGAAGACCTATATGGGACATTGCCTGAGAAGAGATCGTTTGCCACCAATAGAAATAGGAGGTGGAGAAGAGAATGGTGAAGGGAAAGAGAAGAGGGGGAAGGAAAAGAAAGCAAACGTAGGATAATATCATAATGGAGAAAAATACGGAAAAATGAAGCGATTAGATGAGAGAAGAGCAGAGTGGATGTGGAGACTGTGAGGAAACCAGTCGATTTCGACAGTAAAACATGTAATTATTCATGTAAAAACATGTAATAATTCATGTATATACTTGAGAATTAACTAAAACTACACACTGTCAAATTTCTAACTAGGTCTGTGCACTATAAATTACTCAATCCATACATAAAGTCTTTCAGGAGTGCATACCCTTACCATTTACCACGTAAAACTGCAGTACATTTAAGAAAATATCTCGAAAACCAGCGCGGTAAGTGACTGATATTTCAGTTCATACAACTACTCGGAAAAGTGAGATTTTTTAAGATGAGGACAAATTCATTGAATTCTATGCGAAGTGATATATCGCGCTTAAAACGGGACGAACGACGAGGGGGTGACGCGGGGTGGAGCAACCGAAACGGGAAAATGCGCCGACTCGCCAATGATGGAGGAGACAAGTTGAGTGACCATTCGCCCCCACAATCCTCGGCCGACTACGAGACAGCTGACGAGCGGGAAAAAAATCCCTCCGCGTTGAAAAAAAGCGAAAAAGAAAAACTCTCCCTTCGCATTTTCGCCCCGCTGACCGCATAACCGAGCGAGAGAGCGAATTTTAATCTCTATATAAATAGAAATTCCGGCAAAAAGGGACTCCGGTCGACGGAGCGCGATGCCGGAGAATGGAGGAAAGGGTTGCGAGACACCGCGAGGTGGAACGAAATCGCGGAAGGGAAACAAACAAACAACTGACTGGGGAAAAAGGAAATACTCTGTCCCACTCTCTCTCTTTCGTCGCCGTTGGCAACGACGGTCGCAGTCAGCTGAGAGCCCCGACTTGCGCGCGATGCGAGTAGAAGCTTTGAAACTCCGACGGCGCGAAATTATCCAACCCCACGACAAATAAACGCTCGCGAAATGCACTCTCGATGCACTGCCCGGGGTTCGCGATGAGGAATCCGGGCATCTCGGAAATTGGTCCCGCGAGTCAGAGCAAAAATAATCTTCTTCCGCTCCCGCTCAAAGCTACGAGTCGTCCTCCGCCATGTGAAATGCATCCTTACCTTTATCATCAGTCTCGTATTTATCATTAACATCATCTATACTTTTTGGCTAACTTAAAGGACCGTTCACAAATATTTCGAGTCCTACATCACGGAGTTTTCAATGGAAAAGTCGAATATTTTCCTCTCGTCACTCATTAACTCAGAGTAATATGCGACGACAAAAATTCATTGCATTTCTCTAAGGCTCTAACACCGAATGACGGGATGACTATTTTAATGAAGATGTAAAATTGGAAATTATTTTTATATATTACTTCCAATGTCTCATTCAAAATAAAGATGCGAACAATACTCGTCAAAACTGTTCAACCGGTGACAAAAAGCGGATTCTAACAGCGATAAAAAGTGCTATCGAAGTTGAAGGCATACAAGAAATTTTTGAGCCCTAAACCTGTGAGTCATCAGCAACATTAAGATATGGTGCCTATGAAGATCAATCACATCGATCGATTATTTCAAGGTAATTTTTTCAGGTAATTAAAAAATAATAGAAAAATTCAGTAATTCTAAAATAGTGTCCGTGTGTGAGCAAACGAACTGTGCAAAAAAGTTTACTCTACCTTCCGAAGGTGAACATCAGAGCTAAAGTTACTCTTGGTCTCACGTAGAACAATTTCAAAATAACTACTGCAAAACATATCTCCAGAGTAACTTACCTTTTTTGACAATTAACGTCTTTAAGATCAAGTAATTTTTTGATCAAATCATAATAAAAATATGATCAATGAAACTACAGCATGTTATCAGAGGAAAATACGAATAATTGCAGATTGTTCGGGAAAAAAGTTAGTGTTCTTCCAAGCACGGAATGAAAATGTACCACGCTTTGACGGCAGATGCACTCTGGCCCCCAAGAGAGATTCGAGTCGAGTTGGAAAGATGCGGCGCAATTATTTTAATGGCGGTATGAAAAAATAAGTAAATATTTGACTGAGAGAAATGGAACGAAAGGAAATTAAGACGGCAGTGACACATTAAAACTGAACGAGGGCGCCATTACGCTCACGAAGCGTCTTTCTCGGGTATTTATTTTCCATTCCATGTGTGTTTAAGACTTGGAGCACAGCACGAAGGCCATGCAAGTCCCTCGAGGAATAAAGGTGACCGAGTCAAAGGCACGATCGAAGGGAAAAAACGAGTTGAAGAAAAGAATGAGAGGAAGACGGAGAGGAATCCGAGCCAAGATGTGTGCCTTTCACCCTCAACGCTCTTCTTACTGCGTCCGTTTTTGTGCGTGCGTGAATCTGTGGTCGTGAGATGACAAGAGGGAGTCTCGCGAATCAAAGCACCGTTCATCATTCCACAGCGGCAAAGAAGCGGAACGCTGGGTCTTAAAAAAACTGTCACAATAATAAAACAGTGAGAAGACAATAATGTTGGGGGCTAATGGGTCGAGTGGCGGGGAGGGACATCGTGAGGAATGACAATAAAAGAATAACGATCGGCTGAGACGACAAGGAATCGGACGAGGAGAGAGAAACATTGCGCTTGTACACCGCGAGTCGAGGTTTTAATTATCGTTCCGGGAGAGCACAGCGTTGAATTCGCCAGTTACGGAGGAATACGACGGCCCAAGTCGAGGATCGAGCCCAAGTGGGAGAGGGCACTTAAATATCATCAGAGGTTTGCATTTATTCTCGTAAATATCAACATGGTAACTGTTACAGCACATCCTGGTGGAATTTCCGCACAATTTGCTGGATAATATATCGGATAGAAAAGTAAATGTAAATTAAATGTCCTTGTAAAATTGTAAAACGTAAAAGTAAATATCCTTGAGAAATACCACACTGCGTTGAAGTCCATATCGCAAACCAAGAGCCAGCGTAATGCGGGTAACAACAGAAATCTAAATCAGTTTACACCCACAAAAGATGAACAAAACTTTGAGATTTCCACAGATTTATTGCACTAGAGATCCGAGGAAATCACTAAGTTAAGTTCTTCTTTTAACACGGAAGGTTCCACAAAGTATGATCCACAACTAATGATCATTAAGTTGACAAAAAATTGCTAGGAATGAATTCAGAGATGAACAGCTCAAAACAATTGATTCAGCACCGCTGGGACAAAGAGTCTGCATTTGTTATGCGAATTCCACTTTATTTATAGAATCAGAATGAGACTACAAAACATTTTCTTGGCAAATTCATCACGTATACCATTGCTATCATCGAAAATATCCAATCCATAAAACATAAATCCACCTACCGTTCCACAGAGTGAATTAAAGAAGTAAAAACAAGAAACACTCCAGTTCTATTTCCAACTTTATAAAAAAAATCGAAACAGCCACGAGCGAAATAACACCAGAACATAGTTTCACCAAGGCAATTGCTCGGGTGAAATTGGACTGCATCTCTCATCGCTCCGAAAGACGTACTGAACACGTCCGCCTGTGGAACTTTCAAAAAGTTTTACTTTAAACTGTCAAAACATGCAGGCACTAGTAGGACAGCGTTCGAAGGGTCGCGTGGATCTAATGAAGCCATTCGAGTCCATCAAAAGTTTCGAATCATGATGCGGCAGCCGTCATTACGCGTTTTAACTGCCGCGAGTGGAAAGCTTGAGGGAGGGGAAGGCTGGGAAATAAGAGAGCCGACACTTGCGTGCGTGCCGACACTTTTTCACGCCGGGCCGGTCATTTGCCGCTCGCGACCGTCACACGCATTCCACGCGTCTCATTAAGATGGTTGGAGCGTGAATCGTGAGTCATTGGGTGCGCATTTTAACAACTTTTCGAGTCGAAGAAAAACCTCATTGACAACATTTCATATGAGTACATCTATTTACACGTCGGTAGTAACCATGCATGCATACATATATACCAATCAAGCCGATCCGTTCCGGGGTAGGCAGAATCACCAAGTTTCACTCGCCAACACACATTAGTACACCTAACTCTGTTTCAATAATTTCCCCCATATTGACCTATCCTTGCAAACCATTTTGCTTCATTTACCCCCATACACTGCTTCATACACGCTCTCCTGTTTTTAAGACTCCTAATATTCCTCCTAAGAATTTCCTCAACCACATTCAACCACAACTTTCTCGGCCTACCTCTACCTCTCGCACCATTCATTTCACTCTTATATATCTGTTTCGTTATTCGACTCTCATCCATTCTCTCAACATGGCCAAATCAACGAAGTACACTCCTTTCATATGCGTCCATTACTGGAGCATCAGAAGTAACCATGCAAGTTGTAATGTCAATGATGCAGGAATTATATTGTCATATTTTCGTCTCAATTAAAGCAGTGTTATGACTTGGGTTGACGGAGCGAAATCAAACATTTTAGCGAGAAAAGCAATATATACGAGTTGTTAATTCAGTATGATACCTTAATATTTATTAGAAACAATTATGATCACAAACCTAAGTATTTGCGTGTATGAGAAAATCTGTACATATGTCCTCGAATTAATTGATAACATAGGCCAATCGCCAAAACACTTTCTGTTAAAATATCATTAAATTGCCATTAAATCATAATGGAATCATGCAATTTCTTTTGCTTTCAATAATATTTATTACTAATAAGTACACGAGCACAAAGTTTCATGCAAACCTGTGCATAAAGGAAAATCGCTTCGAGGACCAAATGCTTAGAACTGCCACGTTTCGATGAAGTGGTTCCCAAGGTTGGCGCCCCCAGGTGAGTGCTACTTGCACCAAACGGGATGAAAAGAATCTGGCGGGCGGAATGGGAGCGCTGGAGGCAAGGCCATCAACAAACGGAACCAATCACGTTCACACTTTAGAGTGGCTGGAGCAGTATCCGTGGACCTTTGATTTTACGTTTTACTAAAGTTTCAAAAGGTTGAAAAAATTCTTGGATCACAAGCCACCTAAGTACATATCTCGATAAGGTTAAACGACCATCGTGTAGTAGCATAAATGAATAAAGAATTATAATTTAAAAATTTTGCCCTACTTAAAACACAGTTATGACTTAGATTTACAGCGCGAAGTTGAAAATTAAAGAAAAAAGTCATACGTTAACACGTGTTTTTAACTCGGCATGATATTTTGATATCTGCTAGCCGCAATAGTTTTAATACGAATGACAAAAGTATTATGTTGCGATAAGTAGAAACTCTCAGCATGAAGAACCGGGATATTATGAAATTTAAGTCAGGCGCCATGAGGCTAAGAGTTGAATCGTGTTAAACCGCCAAGAAACCAAACAGGGAGTATGGAACTTTTGCACCCCATCTAAACGTATTACCTTCTTTTAAGAACACGAATGAAAAGTTTCACGCAAATGCTTTACACAAAGGAAAATTTCAATTAGCGATGAATCGAGTAGAAAAGATGGCAGACAGGTGTTGCGCACTTTCGTTGGCTCCGCTTCGGTATACTACGCCGCGTCCCGCCACAGTTTCGTCTGCGAGGGAGTGAAGACACGCCAGTCATCGAAAGAGAAAGGAATAGAAAAAGAGAAAAAGTAGGAAGAGAGATGAGCAGTACATGTTGAGCCACGGAGCCTCTCTCTCCCTTTCTACTGCTTTCAATGAAGAGAGATGCGTGGGAAGGAGGGATACCTGTTACCTGTTTCAGAGTATAATTACATTCACAATGCCGTCAGAATTAACAGCGACGTACCCTCAGAAATTGGTTGACCATAACAGAAAATATGGTAAGCCTAGTAGATTCGCATCGTCATTTCGTGACCTTTAACTGAGTTAATAGTTTCACAAACAGAGCATGAACGAAATGGTAAGGGATAACACATACACAGTCTGAGGTTAGAGCCATGTACGTTGGACCTATCATTCCTTACTATCTCCCAATCAAATGGTTGAAAAAACGGAAGAGAGGAGAGTAATTTTCAGCGGGACGACAGCATTTGCTTTTCTCACACTTCGGCGTTGGTCAAAGGGAGTTCAAATCAAATACAGGAAGCCAACCAAAATGAGGAGTAGAGTTTCCACCAGGATGGTAGAAGAAGGAATCGGCAGCCACTGAAACTGTCCGGAAGCATTTCAGACAACTAAAGATGCACGCATACATCCCATCTTGCCATTCCTTATCATCTTAGCCAAGTCAAGGAAAGATTATTTCATATAAATTCCAGAGATTTAGCTTTCGCCGTCAACCCTAAAAAAATAGTTCCCTTTCAGTAATTTCTTCCATTCTGCCCCATCCTTACAAACCGCGTTCGCTTCCCTCACACTCATGCGTTGCTTCATACAAGCTCTCCTACTCTTAATCGGGAATCGCTATCACAGCGTAGATTAAATTATTGGCTTAACCTCCTAAATAAATTTCAGGAAAATCATTTTACTGACGACGTAAAAAACATACTATTAACCCCTTCGTACTACGGCAGACTAGATCGCGCCAATAAAATTAGAGAGCTAGATTGTAGAACCGATAGGTATAAAATGTCATTTTTTTCCGCGTACCATTCGGGACCATAACAGCTGTGATCGTCGTCATGAATAGTTCGAGTATTGACAATAGGCAGGCAGTAAATTTTTCTCATTATATATTCTACTCTCTTATTTATGCATGATGTAAATATTGATGTTCCTAATTATGCATGATATTTTGAATCTGTAGTAGTAGTCTTTGTATCCCTTGCATGTTGGAACGATTGAAGATAGAATGTTTCTTGGGTATTAGATTTTTAATTGGCGCTTTGCATGTGTGGTACGCGGGTTTTAATGTAATGTCGGTGTTCTACCATATCATTCATGCATGCCTGGTGCGAAAGCACCCCCTGCCACACACCCTTTGGGTGGCTTGCAGGGTATGACGTAGATGTAGATGTAATACTCCCTCCTGATTCCTCTCCTCTTGGATTAAGAGTCTACTCTACGACCGTAATTGCTTTCATAATTCGCCTCGTATTGATATGGTATGATGATGAGTGGTATATCAGTTTAACACACCTTACCATTGGGAGACCGGGGTGCGAATTCCGGAGAGGTAAAACGATTTTTTCGTGGCAATTAATCTCTTGTGTACCTCGTTGCGTAATTGTGTTCATATTCGTACTGTGTGTGTCATCCCAGGAGTGAAGGGAATACGCTCCCGGATGACGGGAGGGGGGGACTTCGGATCTTCTGTTTCCCGGGATGCGATGGCCGGTGAAAGGAGACTCGAGGCCGCAGTCGTCGTGGCGACCTGACCTCGTTGAGTGAAAGAGAGAGAGAGAGAGAGAGAGAGAGAGAGAGAGAGAGAGAGAGAGAGGGGCTGCAAAAGTGCATTGTGTGGCCAAGTGAAGGGGAGTTCATGGCGCACCGCTGAGAGAGAGAGAGTGTCTTGTGTCTGCGAGAAATAACCGGACTCTCTCGAGCGTCCACGGAGCGAAAGGGTTCATCATCATCATCATTGAGGGGAGGGAGGGGGGGAGAGGGAGAGAGGGGGGGAAGAGAGAGAAGGAAGGAGAGAGGGAGTGTGTGTGTACGCGAGATGACGGCATCACAGAGTCGTCGGCGAGCGTTTTTTCCTTCAAACTCATCGTTTTTTTGGAAAGCAGGAGCCAATGGCGGTGGGTGGATTATTACCTCAGCTCGGCGGCCACTAAATTTCCATTTTGGAAAGCAATCAATCAAAACTCGATTTTCCAGGAGGAAAACCACGATTTTTAAACTACATATCAATGCTTTTCAAAGCGAAAGTAAATATATTTAAACGACTTTCTCATTCAGTTAATGGTCACTGAATGAACTTTAAGGTCTTTAGTAAACGTCCCCCCTTCAAAAATTAATCAACACGATGGATGGGAAATTTACGAATAAAATTAACTTAAAAATAATTAATTCCGAACACTCCCAAGTTAAATGAATTTCCATTCTAATGCTTGACACGGGACTTGTTTTCTAAAATTAAGTGTCATGCCAAGTTTTCCAGGAATAAAACTTGAGCTTCTTAAGAAGGTAAGTAACGCACGGGAAGGTCATTTGTTGGCGAGGTTAAATATTTTCATATGAATTTTATTACTTCTCTTAAACATCGTGAGGATGACGATTTATTCCAAGTTATCTAAATGTGGAGATGAGATATTTAAAATAGAGGAAATAAAAACTGTGGAAAGTTGTACTTAAGAATATTCAAATAAGTTCCATAAAAAGGTCCATTTATTTTGCATAAATGCACCGTTTGAGAAATAGAGGCCTGCCACTGCACGAAAAACTTTGCAAAAAATTATTTTACAAGCAGCAGAGATATTTAGGAGCAAGCAAAACAAAAAGTAAGGACTTGAAGACGAAGGTAAAAATTAATATACATAAAGGCTAAATGGGAAAACTATTTCACGGCTTTTCAACGGCCTGCGCTGCTTCTCCATTCCAAGTCTCATTCAATTCTGTTTCTGCGTGTTTTCTTGCAATACTCTTGAAGCCATTTCCACGTCGATATCAACCTCTGACTTCTTCTTAGTCTGTTTCTTCTCGATCTCCTACTTTATCACGGAGGTAATAATTAGGTATCTTCTGTTCCATTTTTAGTTTATATCTTAGACAACTTCCTCTCAAAAAGTCAATAGGATAAACTTTACATCTTCAGGCGTCACTTCGTGGAAGTATTTTATATTAGAAAACAATCCTTGTCTTTTCAAGAATAATTCATTAACAGTTTAACGTACTACGCGTTTCGCAGCTTGCTGCATCTTCAGGTACAATTGTTTATATATTTTTTTGATTGTTACAATAGTAACCACCGCTAAGAGGCGGAGGAGTTTAGAGAACAAACTAATTTTTGGGTGGAAAGGCATCGGTTAAGAGCTTGGGAGAAGCGAAATTTTTTCGGAAAGGAGTGGGGAGAGGTGCGGAAAAAGTAACTCGTTGCAAAGGCTGCTTGACTTTCTATAAATTTTCATCTGCTTCAAAGCATCCATCTTTAAACCTTCCGATTGAATATGTAGAATGTCGGGGATAACATCACTTACGTGATTATTATCCAGCAGATGCATGGCCAATTGTGAGTTGGTATCCATATTTAAGTAACTTTGTGAGTGTTCTTTGATCCGTGTCTTAAACTTTCAAACTGTTTGACCAATGTAAACTATATTACTACTATTACATTTACTTGTGTAAATACCCAATCTGAATAATTTATCCACTGGGTCTTTAGCCTTTACTAAAAATTTTGAAAGCGTTAGGGGAGTGTGGAATGCTGGCTTAAGAGATTAGAGCCGGAAGGCAGTTTGAAATCCTTATTAGAAATTTTTCTTTGTCACCTTCTATTTCTTTGGACGTCTACTAAGATGGCTACTGGGTCCGCGGAGAGCACTGAAAAGTTCAACAACAAATCCGGGTGAGAGGCAGTCGTATAATCCGTTGCATCACACCATCGAGCGGATTTGTGAACTGTTTGAGGAGTGTAAAAGTAAACGATTTTCTCAACAGGCCTTAGCAGCAAGCAAAGCGTCACCACAGAGACAACGAGCATCCAAATATTTCACCAAGCAAGCGTCCAAGGGGACGAAGGAGTAATATTCTGATGCGTTTTGAAGCGGAGCGTACTGAGTGAAACCGCAATTTGCTTGCTAAGCGCTTGACCAACTGAGCGCGTTTTTAGATGAAGTAAACACAAAAGGCTCATTCATAGAGCTTCTTTAAACCTACCTGAAATATATATATTCAATCAACGGAAGGCTGAATTGCCACGCAAATATCAAATCATTGGTCTCTCAAGGCTGTATCAGCACCACTTGGTATGCAAAGGAAGCAAAGTGAGGGAAAATTCTTGGTGAGCATTGCCCTACAATCAGAAAATGCTACTGGGAAAGAACTCGGCTAACGCACGCTGATTTCCAACCTACACATCGTACATAATAACCTTTGACTGACCCAAATACGAACCAAAATTTCAGGAAAGATCGTGAACACCACGCAGTTGTGCATGTATAAACTTACGGCACTCATTCATTGTAAGTTGTCTCTAGGATAGGAGGCAGTGCTTGAAGCCCAATTAAAAGTTAAAATTATAACTTAAGGTTTATTTAATGTTCCAAGCAAGCGAGAGATGAAATTTTAGTGAGTCAGAGAAGAGTGTCCTAGATAGCTAGAGCGATTATTTTCAGCTGTGTGCGCGCTCTACATTGATGACAAAACTGACAAGGTGCGGGGATGCTCACGAGCCAGAAGTAATGTTTAACAAACAAAGGATTTCCAAACGAATTATTTCTAGTTTAATCCTTCCGTCACCAACGATCCTTCCATCCAAGTTACATCAACAACTCCCCTCACTTTCCTATAAGAATTTATCCATAAAATACGACTCTGCCTCCACAAGACATACTTTCAAACTCATGGACCGAGATTTATTTCAGGGCATCTGGAAATATGTTCTGGCGGTGTATATAAGGAGTAACGGAAACAGCCTTTTGGGGTTGACGACAGGGTTTAGGGCGTATGTCTCTCGAGGTTCATTTATCCTCGCATCTTATTCTCTATCAGTCATTTACCTTTCTTCCATCCTTTATAGGTGAAGTCGGGCATCTTAGAACTTCATTTGTGACTGAACTGCTCATAAGTCATTCCGGTGACTTCAACTCCGCCGGAAGCTCGGTCGCCAAACGATACACAAAAGACACAACTGTAGAAAACAAGACGTAGGGTTCACTGAGCACTCAACTGAGTGTCGAAAAATAAACGAAAGCTGATCCATCATCATCCGATAACGTCTAACAGCACTCGATCAAGAAAATCACAAGCGAGGTCGACACATTGAACCGTTTCAAAACGTTCCATCGGAGTCAGCAACCCAGCGCCTCGAAAGACACGTGATTGAACCAATCCCATATTGCGCAAACCAGACATCTGCGAAACGACGCTTAATCTGATTAAAGGTCCTGCAGAGCTTCATGGTTGGAATATTGATTAATTCGGATGGGGCGACTTTTAGAGATCAGTGTTGATGTTATATAGTTGAAGTGATTTCCAATCAGCGTAACGTTATATATTTATCTCTACACTCTCGTAGGGGGCGACTCATTTGAAGGTAAGAGCTTTTATGATTGCCTAAATGTGACATCATTGCTACGAAAGGTACTCTACCAATATTGGCATGTCTCTGGACAGTCCCGCAGCATGATTCTCCTCTTCATACCCTTTCGTCGCACTCCAACACACCGGTAAGCCAACGATTATCCCACACACAATTTTCTAAATCCATCGCTTCCAATTCCCCTTGATTCTTTACCGCAACCACTTCCACATCCCATCATCTAACATCCATCCTCTTATTCGCTTTTCCCAACGGGTGAAAAATTCTCTGAGATATTTCTTTTGTTTCCTGTCGGATTTAGAATTTCTTCTGTTGCCTTTCTCTCACCGTGCCTTATTTTCTCTAGAAGTTTAGAGACAGGGTGGAAAGAAAAATGCCCCAGGCTATGAGTATTCATCATTTTTAAGCCACAGTTAACATTCCATAATTAAAACCAATGCAACCAAAACATCAAGTTTGAAAAAAATAATCAAAAAAGTTATTGCGTCGATTGGGGGCCAGTGTTGTTGATAAATCACACATTTAGCCGTGTTACACAAGCCGTACGTGCGAAAATTCCAAAGAGGACATAAATGAAGAGACACAATACATCCTTTGCCGAATAACAGAGGCCAAGCATTGAAAAAAAAATAAATAGGAAGATGTATGAAAACATAAATAAAGCATTATTGTTGAGCTCGAAACACTACGAACGAAAACAGGCGTTACCAATAGATACAAAAGTAGCTTCAACGGCGTATGTACAACATACGCCCAAGGAGGATATGAGATCGAAGACATTTTGGAAATGAATCGGAATGAAAGTGTGGAAATCTCAACGGCCAAAGAATAAGACCGGCCAAGATGAGCTTGGAATAATAGTACGATAGGAAAGGGAGCTGTCGAAGAAAATTATGGTAGTCCGAGCGAGATAGTTCCTTAGTCATAATAGAGACCATATTCGAATTATACATTTTAATTTCACCATCTGTAGGACACATCAATAAAATATTGCATTGTAAATGGTGTAATAATATAGTTTTACACGACAGAAATTGCAAGTATTCAAATGAAAATATAAAAAAATAAGTCTTTAATTTGACTCATTTTTTTCACGCGGTACGTTTGAAACTCCATCAAAACGGAAGGTTTATTGTGACCCCAAAGAACCTACTGCGGTGACCATAGGATTAATTTTAAAAAATAGTTGAGAAAACATACAAACTACACGCTGTTAGTTTTTTTTACGACATCTAAGTGTTAGACGTTCCTCATTTTGTAAATAATGTCTCTCTGGAGTGCATACACCTACCATTTCCCATATAAAAGGGCTGGTATTTTTTGGCAAATATCTCCGAGAGTAATGTGGTTAGGGGTTGAATTTTTGGTGTCATTAGAAGGGTGAGATTTTTTCTTTAAAATGAGATCAAATTCATTGATTTCTAAGTAAAATGATATTTCGCTCAAACTACCTAGAGGAAATTTTGATGAGAAATTCCCGGAAAGATGTCTTGGGAGCTATTCTACATGATCTTGGACTCTTCGAGTCTCGACGGTGACGAATTTCGAGGTCAAAACCTCAAAATTTTCTAATTTGGCCATTCAAAAGTTGAAATTTATCGGGTGCTTTTTCGTCACATTCACGGATTTTTCGAGGTTCGACCGCTTACAGTCCTCAATCAATAGGGATCTCAAGCAACTAATCGGAGGCAATAGTGATTCTGGAGGCCGATGAGGACTCCAGAAAGATGGGTAAGCGGAGAGTAGAATAGCAGGTATTTTGGATGGCACGAAAAGAAGTAGCCCATGTTTCTGAAGTGAAGAGACAGGCAGAAGACAAAAATAGGCCTCTAAGGAATTGAAAACAAGGAGCAGAAGTGGTCCATTCAAACCTACCCCGACCGGTAGAGCGCGAGACGGAGATAATCAAACGCGTGGACCCGCCTCGAGGAATCCAGACATCTCTCGAGTCGGCAGCTGAGGTAAACGCTCGGAAGGAGTCGGCCAGATTGAGAGGAGGAAAACTCTATCTAGACGCCTCCCACTTCCTCTCCCAATGTGTAGTATATGTAATCCCCGACCGATTCCCCCCCCTCCCCAACCCTCCCTCCTACGCCTCAAGAGCGCTCCGCTAGTGGGCGTGGCGGGCGGTCGGGAGAGGATGCCGGGAGATTCTTAACGGGATCGGACTTTGGAATGAGGGGAGGGAGGAGAGGGGAGGCGGAAACGGAGGAATGGGCTTTGTTTTATTGATACGCACTCCGCGGTGGCGAACGCCATTGAATGATTCGAATTAGATGAGAGCGGAACGTCGCTCGGTTCACTTCACGCGGGCGACGAAAGCGTCGTTGACTCACCGCCACCACAGCGGACTACGCAGTCATCTAGTTGGACCTCCGACGATAGCATTATCTAGTACGTTTGCTCAGAAGTCAATTAAAAGTCGCCTAAGCTTCTAAGCGTCGCCTAAGTCATCTTAACAAGATTAGAGAGATAGATTGTCGTACCGATAGATTTAAAATGTCATTTTTCCCTCGTACTATAAAAGAGAACAATAGGCAGCGTAGCAAAGGGATAGGTAGGTGAAATATAGTTTCTAATATGTGAGTAGTCTGTAGTGCATGATGCATGTAATAACAACCAATAATCCCTTCCTTATTATGTAGATACTAACCATCTAGCTCCATGTGACCCTATTATCTAGCATATCTCCCTAAAATATCCTACTTGCATGTCAATAGTGCATGTTTGGTGATCTTCACCCCCTGCCACACACCCTCGTGGTGGCTCGCAGGGTATCACGTAGATGTAGACGTAGATGTAGATGTAAGCTAAAATACTGAAAGGCAGTCACTCGCAAGGAGGCTTAGAGTTACCTTTTATTATTACTACTAGCCAGTATAAACCTATAAATCGCTGCCACAAGGACGTGTGGCACGAACTGCTAAGACTCCGCCCATGAGAAAGGGATGGAATAGGACAAAAATTGAACACGGGATAGGAAAAAATTATCTGTCACTGAGTGCCTGAAAGTCTCGACGCGGAGTGGGCTGAAATCAAAGAACGCCAGCCAAAAATAATATCTTCCATAGTTTTTAATTTCATATGAAGAAATATACTCAGTTTATTATGTATAGGCTCCCAATCATGAATTTAGAGGTATTGGGCCAAACCTATGTTCCGTGGCCTGTAATGAAACAAAATGCCGGAAATGATAAAAATCTAAAATTCGATTTGCCGCACCTTATCAGTATCCAAATCAAATCTTACTTCAAGAATAGTAGTTTCATTGCAAGTGTAGTTGTTTCAAATATCCTTTTAATTATGAATAGATAGTACATAAAATAAAATGCATAAAACAATCAACTATAAATAATATGAATGAACTGAACTACTGACAGTATTCATCAATTTCACTTCCAACACTATCTTCATCTGAAGAGGTTGATACCTCCATCAGGATGAGAACTCGAGCATTTTTGGACAAATTCACTATCATGATTTTTGGAATGTCATTTGCTGATGTGATATCAAAATGGCCTCAATGGCAAAAATTCAATAATCAATCCCCTGCACCCTGAAATTAAAAAAGCTAATCTTACTTTGAGAATATATTTATATCGCAAGACGAGTGGCTTCAAGTATTTTCAAATACTTAATAGATTATATGAGGACCCCAGAAGTCAAGGGGTCTAAGTAACAAAACCATTGTTTAGAGAAAACTTAAGTCAAAGCTGAAAATGTTTGGTACAACCCACCTACCCAAGTAGTTAAGAGGCATTACCCAAGATAGCAGCACTTGTCAAGAAAATCACTTGGATCCCTTTACCACCAAAAAGATTAATATTTTCACATCCCATTCCTGTACCTAACTTATTTTTTTCAAAAATGTCTCTTAGACCCCTTGACTTCTGGGGTCCACATATATAATTTAGAGTTAATTGATTAATCATAAACAATATAAATCCACTGATCTATTGACAGTATTTATCTAAATAAATACCATCACTGTTTATATCAGAAGTGGTTAGAACCTCAACGAGGAGGAAAACCTGAGCTCCCTTGATTGCATTTCACGCTAAAATACATTTGGCATGTCATTTTCTGAAATTAATGCATAAAGGAGTAAACTTTGGAAAAGATTTTTCAAAACATTTTTGTCCAGCTTTCTTCGAATTCAGCCGACAGTGTCACGTTTTCGCTGTGGTCACTAACGGTGTGTCGAAAGAACGAATTCTCGAACCAACCAGCGAGGCAGTGTATCTCTTTATTTTGCCACGTCATTCAATTCGAAAGGCAAAGTGCGGGTTCAAAATAATATACTCCTCGCCATACAGAAACTCGGCTGATTTGAAATTTTCTAGTAATTTCCTCGCGTGTGGCCTACGAGTCTCCAGAGGCTTCCAATCCAGTTCTTCCATCATCATTCTTCCACACCATTCGATCAGGGTATGTCGCTGTCCCGATGTATCCAAGGACAAAGGCAACACTTCCAAATCAAGACCCGCTCACCTAGCAACGGCTGAACTAAAAACCAATGATGAGGAGATACTTCACACCGCAGAGGCGTAATGAATTTTCAACCACCTGAAAATTTCCGACCTGGCAACTTATAAGGGTAACGAAAACAATTAAAGGATTGTAACATGGATGACGAGGGGTCCTCCTTCACCGGACGATTACTCGCCACGAGGGCGATGAAAAGAATCGGCGCATGCGCCACACTCACCTCCACGCTTCATCTCTCCTCACTTCCGGCCACAATTTTACAATCACGAAGAAACGTAAAACGGAGAAGATTGGTAGAAGCGACGGAGAATAGAATTTTTTGTTCGGATCACGCTCGGAGGAGCGACCTGCTTTCGTGAACTGCAAGATTAGAGGGTTAGATGATTGATGACAACCGATAAGCCTGGAGATATAATCACTAATAAACTCGTGAAAGAATGCCGGTAGGAAATACGTTACAGGGTTCTGAAGACGATAAAACCCAGAACGAGTAAATCCACAGGTTGGTCTCCTGTTCACGATGAATGCACGCGAGGCGTGGGTTGAAAGAAGGATACTTATTTGTAGGAATCAATTGATTAAATTCATCATTATTAAGTTCTCATGACCATGGATCATGTTTTGTTCCATTTTTACGAAACGTATCGTCGAAAAGAGTTCAATAGTAGTTTTTAGTATGAATAAAAATAACTACCAAGTTGAATTAATTGGTGGTGAATACAAAAATATTTTTGAGGGTAATAAGTAGACGGCCTAAAAATACAGGGTGGATATTTAATAGGTGATGGTAGGGCTTCAATGAAGAGAAGGGAGTGGGGTATGAAGAAAAAATATTCACAATACATTAAATGTGGGGAATAAGAAAATATAAAGAATTCAAAGGAGTAACAACGCAATGGAAGGGGAGTGCTTGTAAAATAAAACTTTCCATAATTTATTAATACTACGATCCCAACGACGACGAAAACTCTTTAGTAAATCTGTCGACAGAAGAGAACCTCACCCAACCAATGAATAAACACCAATCAGAATGTTTTGCCGACTGTGCTGAATAATTCTACGGTATGAATTATATTCCTGTTCAAGATAATTGGAACTCAGATCATGCATCTGGGTATCATCTCTCTATACGGTTCCCCTGATACTCCAACTGCAGATCTATGGTCCGTTCAAGATAATGGCGCAGTTGAAATTTATTAATTTTGTTAAGAAATAAATAAAAGGCACACGACTCTTTCACGATCTGATTATTTTAAAAAAGACCACCCTTACGAATTCTTAAGTCTCGTGATTTACTTACCAAAACAGTATTTGTCCTGTTTACTAATTGGCTGCATTTCTAAACGTCAGTTGCCCTATTACCTTGAAAGCACTCAAACGAAAATTGTAGCTTAGTCCATCATCAGCAATAAATGAATTCATTACAGATAAAAGGCGTATTTAGCCTACCATTGATTTTACTGGAAACGTGTGCAAATAGGAGAGTAAAAGTTAAGATAAAAACAGCATCTCACAGATACGGACTGTTTTCCATAAGTGTTTTCTTCTCCGGGAGACTTCAAAGTAGGCCATAGACGAGTAGCTGTACTAACCAACAGAGATAACTCGGTGAGCCATATAAGTATCCTTCGTTATGATTGTATTCCTCTGCTAGCCTCATCGCCATAATATAGATGGCCTTCGGAGCGATGGAGGAACGCATTTGGGTAAAAATACGGTCACCACTTCTGAGAGAATCGCTGGGTGGACCCCATGTGTTCATTCTGTACCAGATCAGGATCACAGAACATGAGGCATACGCATTATCACTAATTAAGCCACGAAACTGGCCATTAGGAGGTCAGTTAATGGGATATTAAACCCAAGTTTTCCTGATTTGGGCATTAAAGCGCCAACGAAACGAGCACTAAAAAGATTACTATCCCAAGCTTCGCGGCGGATGTGAAACACGCGACCGTTAGCTCCAGCTGAACAAGTATTGCTCCTTCACGCCCAACCACCTTCATTTTTTTCCATAATCAAGAGTAGTTATGGGCAGTTACGTTCCTTTCTTGGACTCGTTTCTTTCGTTCTTGTTCACTAAAAGGAATGAATTTAATGAATCGTTCCATTCGTTCCTTTTTCAAATTGCCCCTTGTGTCCACTTTAAATGCAATTTTTTCAATTCAACATGTCGGTAATGCATCATTTGGTCTGTATATTAATTCAATATTTTTCTGGAGGCCATTATGTTCTCTTGATAGCATCATTATCAAAACTTGATGTAGATTCCTGATGCATTGCAGTGAATGCAGTCGATGGCTGTGGCTCAGACAGTAAATGTAGAAGAGCTGCAGCTCCTGTACAGGGAATATGTTGGATGTACACCGGCCACTTCTACCTTGGTGTGTCTTAATGGTGGTTCTACTGCGTATTTTCTTCGGCACGGTAAAATAAAACATCCAACAAATATTGTCTTTACAGGAGCTGAAGCTCTTCTACATTTACTGCCTAAGCCACAGCCATCGACTGCATTCACTGCAATACATCAGGAATCTAAATCAATTTTTGATAATGATCCTATCAAGAGAACAATAATGGCCTCCAGGAAAATTGCGTTTTGCCTTCTCTTATCCTGCTTATATGAGCAACTTTCATGTATCACTACATTATCTCTCCAATTTTTAAAGAATTTTTTAAAATCCTGTCCGAAAGGACTCTAGTATCACATTATCAAAAACAGCTTGCTCGTATCAGTATCCAAAGAGGTTAATATTTATTATTCACTGTGTTGAATACCGGACAAAAAATGCACGCACGCCGAGAACCTGCCAACATGAACAACACTGTGAAGCGTGAGAAGATCCACACAAGGCAAAGAAGAAGAATCAAGTGGCCTAATTTTAAGGGACGCAATCAACAACAGCTTTTGTTTACTCTTTCCTTTCTAGGCCGAGGAATAACTTTTCCCTATCTGATCTCTTCACCCAAGCTCCATTGTGGTGCCGGACCATAACCGATTCAGCGCGTGGCCGACTGACGCGTTAACTGCGTGGACCGCCGAAGAACTTACTTCGGACACTTCCGATGCAAACGACTCAGTGTTATTGATCGGGGGCTAAAACATTCCTCAATATGAAACGTGATTCAAGTTTGTTGGAAAAAATTTAAAGAGAACTTACAAAAAGTAAGGAAATAAGAGACCAAGGTTAAATTTTCAGTGAAAGTATTTAAGTGTAGGTTTAGGTGCAAAAGTAGCAAAAACACCTACCTCGGCCAGTTTCGAATTATTCTGACGATGCGTGCAACGAAACGTAATGGGAGCAAGGGCCAGAGGTTCCTTCTAGCAAATAAACTGTTGGAAGCTACAACATAATTAACAATTAAAATTGGCTACTTTAAAAATAAAACTAAAGAGCTTCTCGTCAGAAGATACATATAAAATAAGGCTAAAGAAATATGGGTAGATTCTCAATGGAAATACATAATAGCACTTCAAGATGGGAAACGTCAATGGCAAAACTGCAAATCTTAAAGATTTTATTAAGATAATTGTGTACTCCCAGGAATTGCCTCGTAAACGGTTCAAGTTGCTTATTGCTTTTTTCCAAACTTTTGGTTACTTAACCGAATTAATTACCATTCCTTATGATAGGATGTATTTTTAGCATCAATCCAATACCGATATTTGTTCTGTTATCCAACATTTACTTTCCAACAGATCCTCGTTCGATAAAATTCATAGTGCCATGTGTCTTTTTTCGTCTTCCTGTTTTGTCTTTTCTTCCCTGAGAGTTGGACAAGTCGTCCTTATTTGATTCGTTTCGTTTGTTCGATTCCCTTCTTTCCACTGATTCCTTTCGGTCCTTCGAATCCATTCGTTCCATTCAGAGCCTTGAGTCCTCTCGGCACCTTTCGTTCCACCGGAACGAAAAGATTATCATAGCCTGATTCGTTCCATCTCGCTCCTTCTGGGGATTCATTCCAAAGGAACGAATCATTCCAAAAGGGCACTTCACTACTCAGGAGCCTTCCGCGACGCGGCGCTGGGACGACGCCGCCGGGATCTGCTCTAAGGGCCGAGGGGTTTGCTATGACCGCCATGGCGTCATCGCTCCGGAAATACGTGCCGTGATGTCACAGCGAAACGAGCGCCACTGAATTGGAGGCACTCGTAAATGATAAGGGACCAATTGTGGCGATTGACGGAGGAACAATTTTCCCTCACGGTCGAGAGGTGACTGCTGGAATTTGAAACCCCGGTATGGATTCGTTACTCGGGAAACCGTGCAATCGTGGTCCACTCCGGGTGACAGGGTTATCGAAATTTTCCCGTATACCATATTGACTGTCGACTTCTGGATTTTACAATTGAATGGTGCTCATACTGTCATAATGGATACAAACACCGAGTACAATTCGAAGTAATTGTTAATATGAGAAGATAAAGAATGAAAAGTGACTTTAAAACATTTATAAAATTAGTTCCAATGTAAATGGATAGTAATAAGTCGTTGAACGTCCAGGAAAAAAAGCAACTCAAATACTAAAGCAAGAATTTCACGACTTACTTCCTTACTACGCCATTAAAACAATAAATAAATGAAATAAAGAACAAGTAAAGAATACTTTTAAGAAGAAATACTTCATTTGTTTCCCCCAAGATCCTCTGTTATTATTTTAAAAATCTAGCGGTTAAAGATAGGTTTCATGGGAAATCAGAGGAAACCATTTAGATTCTCACACTTGAAAGGGACTCGTCTACCTCTATTATTTCTTCATCTCCACGTACTTCCTACCCTTCTCCAACACGCCAATAAAACCTATTCTCATACTTCCCCTTCCCTGCTGACCCAACATCCTTCCCTCACTACTTAATTGATAAGGCAACGGCAATGCTATCTCTGTGCATAAATAATATGAAGACTGAGAAATAAAATCGATTTCATAGAAGTATCAGTTACAGGTATTGAACGTCCAAACAAATGCGTGAAACTTGAGCGGGCGGATGGATTTTCCCAAGCGGCCGGCTCGGTGGGAGCCTTCCTTCGCTTGCAGAGCTTTATACACACAAACCACCACTTTCACTTTCACCCCACTCATTCCGACGGGTGTTCTCGCCGATTTTCGATCTTACGTCAGATGTCGACGAGAGCTAAAATCGTTAAACGATAGTAGACATGTGCTAGTATATGAGCCCAAAGTTTGTACATTCGAAAATCTGTGCTTGAACCAGTGGAGTGTTCTCCTCGCAACCCCAGGATGCAAAAAACGGTGTAGGATCCCACACTTGTTTACTCACCGTTCCATTCCGATGCCCACTGCGCTCTACCTTTACTCCGAAGCGAAATAAATAAACTTATCGTATACACTCTACAGTTTCAGGCTTCACTTTGTGGAAGTTAAAAGAGAATACAATTTCTTACTTTTTCCACAGAATTTTATTTTTTGTGGTACAACGCGTTTCACCGACTTGCGGCATCTTCAGGTACAAAACTTATCGTATATCCTTTGCGATACAGAAACCTCTTGAAGACAAAAACGATCAAAAAGTTGGAATGGGAGGAATTATGAAGGAATACCAAAGATGGAATCGGGTGAAACATGAGAAACGGACGTTAAAACCAAGAATTCTACGTGAAAAAGTGCTTTGGTGATAGGACAATAGGAGTGGAGAGCTACAAGAAAACCAACTTCCGGACTGATAACTGTAGATAATAGATACTATTTTCAAGTCACAATATAACGTTAAAGACGTTGAAATGCATTAGTTGAGAGTAAATTCACAGCTACATAAAGTGTACAAATTCATACTTTCGCAGCTTGCATAATAAGCAACCTCCAAGTTTATCAAATTATTTTCTTTCGAAAAGACAACTAAATTTTTTGGCCATGGCTGACAATAAGCAGAGTTTCCATGTACTAATACGTGCCACAATAGCATGCCTAATTCTTGCTTTTGGATTCCCAGAGGAAAACAAAGTAATTTCCATAACTGTTTTAAGATACATTAATAAAATACTCTTACATTTGTATCATGCAACTCCTATATACCACGGTATGCGGAATCAGAATATTAAAATGGGGTAATTTACAAAATAAATTTACCCTCCTATCCGTAGGGCGAAATAAGATTAATTAGTACTTACTAAATCATCCTCAGTGAAAGCCTACAGTACAACCCCGTACGAGTGTGTCCACCAATTAACTGATATCGGTGTGCAACAGAGTGAGACGCTCTCACAGACAGAAATTCAACCCGAGGACAAAAATATATCTTTATGCTCCTAAAAAATAAATAAAAACAAAAAATATTCCTCACTACACTCATACATTTCCCATTCAAAGAACCACTTCTCTTTCAAACGCGGACGTCAACAGACCACAAAAATCTACAGGAGCGCCAGATTCTGAGATATGAGTGAGTATTTTTGCAAAACAGATCGCAATGAAAAGAGTAGGTCCATCTTTTCGACCCCAGTCATTTGAGTAACTAGTAAAATTTCTAGCTAGTTGAAGTAAGGTACTTTCTGGTTGAGGTAAGGTATCTTTCTTTCTGCTCGCCGCAAGAGTGGAGTCGGCCGCTCCACTTCACCCTCTGCGTTCATCTGGGAAACACGACCGAGAGCAGAGGTTCTCTAACACTTATGAAAACAATGCGATATGAAATGTCGAATATTAAAACGTCGACATGCCTCATCTTTCACCCGATAAAAAGCCTCAGGCTGAATGAAGTTAGAGCGAGGTTTTCCTCCAATGACACCAGATGCCATATTCAGATTTTTAAAATTTAAGCAATTACGAGATGAATTAAGTAAAACATTTTTATTTTTATTTTAGGGCGCGAAAACTTTTTTAATAATTTTTAGGTGATATACCAGTCATATTCAAACGACAACGGAACTAGCCACCCAGTAGCTTTAACGGAGTCACCCGCTTGTGTTCACACAATTGGTTGGAGCATTCGGCTCGAAATCGAGGGATTTGGGTTCGATTCCTGGTACAGGCGAATGATTCTGCCGCCATAAATTTCACACAATTGTATGATCAACCAGTCTCCTTTATTTCTTTTTTCGTCTCAGTATACTACTCACCCTTTTTAATTACGTTCATAAAATCTATTCTCATTCTTCCCATTCCACGCCCACCCAAAATCTTCCCATTTATAAGTCTTGAGCGACCCCCTCATCACCCATTGCAACCGTCTATTTTGCCTCTTCCTAATCTCATCCAGTTTCCTATCTTCGACCAACATACTTCAAGCACTTTCTCGCTCGTCTTACCTTCTCTCCACCGTGCACTCAACTACACCTACATCTCCAACGCCAGCAGTCTATTCTTATCCCTTTTTCTCACAGTCCACGTTTCTGCCCCACACAAAACAAACATGTTCCATTTCAAGCTTTTAACCAGGCTCTTGATTATATCTGAAAGTGCCTGTCATCAGCTTCCTTCTATTATTAAACGCTTCCTTTGTAAGAGCCACTCTCCTGCCAGTGTCTTAGCCACAATGCCCATTTTCTTCAAGTGTTTTGCTAAAGTAATGAAATTGCTTTACTTGCTCCAGGCTGAGCCCTCCTTCTCTCATGACAAGCCCACACCCATTTGCCCTTGGACCGAAATTCTCAGAAATAAACTAAATACGCACATTTTTAACTGTAGCTTAACATATTTCTCGCTGTACTTTGCAAGGAAAATCCTTCCAGCCAACAACTTAAAATACATATCTCCTGCTGAAACAGATCATTTATGGAAAGAGTCGTTGTACCCTCACCACGGTTCAAAGGTTAGACAGAATTTTCATTGAACAATCATTCACATAATTACGACAATCCAAGTACAATAACCAAGGAACTAGAAAAAGATTGGTGAAAACTAGTGTGAATTGGTTTCGGTCAGTACCGGTCTTGGAACAAAAAAATGATATTGCGCGAAGGATACGAATAAAGGAACAGCAAAAAGAAGTTGGCAAGTTTACATGGGAAAATGACCAATCATATATACTTCTTGAAGTATTAAATTACCCGGAGAATGTTGGAACATAACGGATATAATCTTGGAAATAATACGCGCTAGAAGAAATCATTAGTGATTAACTAATAATAAGCTCTTTAATAAAATCTAATCAAAGGAATTTTAGACGGGATACGTGGCTTCTGGCATACATTCAATCCTATATGCCAATAAAATCGTTTTTATGCTGAAACGTCAACAAACTTAATTGGCAAATTAAACCTTCATTGCAACTATGCTCCGTTTCACAACGCCCATAACCTAATTTATACTTATGAAGGGATTAGCCCCAGCCATATCAAATTCCAATCTCATTCTCGTAAACATCTCCAACCTCAGCAAATACTTCCACCAGACTAAAAACTCAAAATAATCAAATTCCCACGCATATAATCACGAAATAATAACTTGGAATTCGACTACGAACGAAGAGCTCCAGGAAATTCTTGAAAAAGTCTCAAGAGTAAGCTTCCACTAATCACGGAATACAAAGGCGGGTCACGAACTCTCAAAACTTTAATCCACGTCAAGGCCTAATGAATTCGAATGAAATTAAGCTCGGGAAATCTCATGGATCCAGACGCGCCGCCGGGGACATAAGAAGCGTTTCCCAGACCCATATCAGTTCCATCGTAAATAATTACATTAGGAAACTGAATTAAATAAATAAAGCAATTAAAGCCCAAGAAAATAGAAGAAGGGAAAAGGCATTTTGTTGAAATACTCGACTACCGAGAGAAGGATCAGGAACTTACAGGTCTCCATGTTTTCATTTGGATCAGAAGAGGATGCTGCAAAATTTTTTAACTCTGCATTAAAGCCCAACGGCAAATAGGATATAGTTTTAAAAAATACCAAGAAGTTATCATGTAATTCATAGCAAAATATAACAACGCTAGTATTTAAATGTTACAACAAAACCTTAGCTAAGAGTACAGAAACTATATTGAATGTAAAAATCATTTCATTGACGAGTAACGCTTTGGTTAACTTTGAAATCGATTCCTCACTTTTTCCGTTGATTGTTGGAAATAGGTCTTAAAAATAATTACCAAAAACAAGAAAGATAAAACCAGAGCAATTTACATTAGAATTACACACGATTTTTCAATTAAACTATGAAGCACTTAAGTATGTATTACTTAAATCCACAGGAGAATGTCTAGCCATGATTAACATTAGAACAAGCCAAATAAGTCTATGGAGATCCACGAATTATTTCCAAGCAATCAAGGTAAAATGTTAGCTAACTGCTTTCTTTCTGAGGGAGAGCGGTATCTCTCACCGATATAATACTACATTTCAACACAAGGGTGCTGAGGCGCACAGCTAATTTATTCGAAATTCCAGCACAATACGCGAAAGAAAATAAGTTAGCGGGTTCCTCTAGCGGTGCAAATAGTGAAGTGCAAGAATTTGGAATTAAATAAAACACTCAAATATTTGGCGGCCTGATTTTTGATAGTGGCAATAGTGGAAGTATTGTCTTTCTCACTAAGTTACATGAATCAAATTAGGAGCAAAGACTGTGGTTACAATAAATATTTATACATTAAGATCACTTTGCACTGAGATTAAGTTCGAGAATGATTAGTTATTACTCCAGTAATTCTAAATAAGCTTCCTCAAATCAGAAAATATTTTAAATGTATTCTACCTATCGAATACCGACCAAAACCTCATTCATTTACATATCTCCGTGCCGCCAATGGCATTCTACCTAATCCCAACTTCAGTATCATTGGAAGAATCATCTTATTCATTTTAGGATTGTTATCATTCCTTCGCTTCATCGCTTGTTCAAATATGGCAATAAAAATCTGGTCATAACAGTAGAAGTAAAATTACAGCCGGGGATTAGGTGAAGACTCGAGAGATACTGGGCCACAAGTGAGGTTCCGCGATAAAAAGGCACTTGCGGGGATTTCTGCGCAGCAAGAAAGAAATGGATTACAAACAAAGGCTTTAGACGCTTTGGGTGGCTGTAGAAGATGGAAGAGGCGGAGCATATTGAGGCGAACAATCCCACCAGGCTCCTCGCGGGCACGCAGAGGCACAACATAGTGCCTCTGACATATGTAGATAAGCAGAAAGACAAACAGACAACGGACCTTTGGCGGTCACAGAGATAACGGGAAGAGGCTGCGGCGATAACGTCGAGCGATACATTTTTGGATACGCGAGAACTTCATGGCGAACCAAAATGCAATCCAATAAATGTATGTTACGCAGTGGTTTCAAGAAACCTTACAAGGGGAGACTACGTACACGCCAATTTGAATGCCGTATTTTCAATGTCGTGCACTAGGTTAAAGGCAACGCTAATTCGCCTTGGACTTCGTCAAATGTGCCGTAGTTATGTTTTAATTAATCAATTAGTAGTCGGCAATATCCGCTCTAATTATAAAAACGCAGGGAAAGCTGCACAAAATAGCACAGCTGGTGTACTGGTTAGCGCCGCGGGCCAGGACATTAAAGGTTTGTGGACATGCAAACCAACTTTTTTTCTTTCTTCATATGCACGACCAGAAAGAAATTTTTCCTCCAAGTTACATATCCTTCCATAGAACTTCACCTCGCTCTTTGTCTCGTGACACTTACAAAAAAAATCGTACTCCAGTTTGAATCGTTAATGGCAAATGGCCTCTCTGGGGGCTGGTGATGGACCGCTTATGATACACATAAATCTCTGTTCAAAGTCAGTAATCTAACTTACACATACACCTGCTGCTTCTTTTACCAACATTTTCATCATTCTGAGGAAATAAAAGCAGCGTGAAATGAGATCCAGACCTTGATTTGCCAAGGTATACCTTGGAAAATATTTTTCCTGTGTTTTTATACTTAGGGCAGATATTGCCAATTACAAATTGATTAATTACAACAAAACTACGGCATGTTTGACAAAGTCCAAGGCAAATTAGCATTGCCTTTGACCTCGTGCACGACAAAGAAAATACGGCATTCAAATAGGTGATTCAAGGTACGTAGACTACCCTAGTCAGTTTGATTCGGGACGCCGGACCGACGAGGGTAAGTAATGTTAGGTAATGTACGCAATCAGAACGAAATTTGAATTTCCAATTTTAAAGTTTGCAATTGATATAAGAATACTGAAATGTTCCCCTTTAATATCGAAAGCAACAAAGGCAGCACATGAAATGGGAGATAGATAATCGGTCAGGTAGAGAGACGCGGCAAATGTCGCATTGGGACAGGGTAAAGAAGACAAGACAATCTTAAGGGAAGGTTGGCTTAAAGGTCGGAGAAACGCAAGAGGGAGAGACACATACAATACGCATAAAAACAATGACGCGCACACTTACAATGACCTCGGATGACGTAAGCAAGAACATGCAGAACATGATAAAAGAGCAAACAGACTCGAATAAAAATGGAGAGGCACATTAAAATTTCCAATAAAAACAAGACTACCGCAATGTAATTCTTTAAAACTTATGTTTCGACGCAGTAAATAAAAAAACTCCAGGTTCTCAATCAGCTACAGTCGCGTACAACCCTGCTAAAAATTCCTTAGAAGCTGTTCTGTAGAACGTAAGAAATTCTGCAGAAATTGACTCTTTTTCGTCAGAACTAGTTTCTTTTCTAAGGATCTGTACTGAACATGAGAGCCTGACACTACAGAACATATGTTCTGTAGAGTTATTTTCCACAGGGCAAGAAGAAGTATTATAAGGAAACTATACAGAATTTTAGCAGGGAATATGTCATATATTGTTAGACTAGGAAGTTGATACAAAAGCCATGACATGCGGAAGTAAGGACGAAGAACTAAGAGAGGCAAAAATCAAACGTCAAAAATACAAAGATTCGCACACAGGAATCGGTCACAAACGTCGGCAGCGAAGTAGGGAGACGCAGACAAGGAAGTCCAGACAGACAGACTCGAACCAGACGGAAAGATAAGAGGGTAATTTTCCAAGCAAGGTCCTCCATACCCGAGCTCTTTAAACTTAACGCGTCTAGATATCCGCGCGTGCGTTCCAGCTTTCGAGATGCTTTACTCGCAAAATCGGACGCCGTTTGCAAGAACAGCAAAACTTTGCACGGTTTATACTCAAAGGTTAAAATTTTCAAGGCAATTGAGCGGCCCGACGAATGCGAAATAAGGTTTGGGTTCTGTTTCTGACAGCAAGAAACGCGTCGTCAACAGCGGGCATTTATCGCCAGATGCGTGAGGTGTACGACCCATGTGAAATCAGTAACAAAACACGGCGACTCACGACATCTGTTCAAAATAAAAGCCAAAAAGTCTCAACACTGCTTCAATACGGAGCTTTGTAATTCCATTACAATAGACGTCCTCATTCTGCTATTCACACTCGTGAGTTAATCATATCTTTTGGAAGGGAGCAAATGGACCGACTAGTGTAGGGCCCGGACCTCACGCCGAGTGATTACCGCTAGTTCTGCTAACTGAAAGACTTTCTTGGTGGACAGTATTTTCACACTGATGAGAAAATGAAAAAAGTGGTTAAATATTGGCTCTATTCACAGTCGGCAGTATGATTTTAGCTGACAAAATTTAGTTAAACGGAAATATATGTGTATAAACCAGCAGGTTAACTTAGTATAAAAATAGCTAGAAGTTTGAGGATAGTAATCAAGGAAATTTGTGAAAATATTTTTTTTGAAAAGCGGACCTTTACTTTATAAATAATAATCCTCGTACATATAGAAACGAAAGCATACTTCAGTTATTTCCAGTTCCTCTGGACCACGGCCAGACGTTAAGCTAGCAGGAGTTCCGTCGTTGCGGGAGAGAGGGAATGATAGGCACCCATTTCAACCGATTTTCTACGATAAAAATGTGACCAAACGATTTTAAGCATCCATCAAAAAAAACTATAGCTGTTTACCCATCACTATATCGATATTCTTCCTAAGTTGATACGTTTTCGGATAATTCATACCCAGCTCCCGCACTTCATATCTTTTGTCCATTCTATGATAATTCTGTCCCAATATACTAATTAAAATCGTGTACATTATGCCACTCAAAACATTTTCGATCTCTAGCCCTCCATATCAAGTTTTTCCTGTCAGAATTTCACAAGAATTTCCTGTCCTTTTCTCTAACCTTGCCAAATTATTATAACGTTATTGAAGTGAAAATTTCCTAAGCAGCAAGAAATATATATCTTTTCTATACATGCAAACTCTTGGTTTAAACACGCAAAATTAGCGCTTTTTCCCTCTTTTAATGCTTCAAAACTACGGCAACGATCGTTTTTTTTATTTACTAGCATTGATTAGATGACATAACAAAGAGCATGAGTTTTCACTCAATTCGTGTGGTCTTTAGCACACTTATTTTCTTATCACGAATGAATTTGAACGACTTCGATGATATGATCAAATTCAGCACAGAAAAATTGACCGTGACACAACAAGTATGCTACTTCGCAGTAAGGAACGAAGAAGAATGAGTAACTCTACTGGAAAAAATGAAATAATGGAATCAAACGGACTTTTGATGGGACGGACCTTGATTCGATGGCCGGAAGAAAAAAAATTAAATTAGGAAAAACAGAGGCGAGAGCGAGGGATCGGATGCAAGGACACGAGAGGGTTGCAAATGCCGAATCGGTAATCCGCTAAGTCCATCTCGAAGCTCCGATAACAAGAGAAACAGAGTTCCGCGAACTCGGAGCGTGCCCACGCCTACGAAACCCGACCGCTCCCTCAGTGTCGCACGAGAGACGGAATAACAAACGACTGCGCGGAGCAGTTCCACTGGGAGGGTGGTGGGGGAGGCAATTTGCGGGTCGAGAAGAGGAGGAGATGATTTTCCCTCCCGCCCCAGAGAGAGGGGATGGGGAAAATGCACAAATTGACACCAAGGCGATGGATTGACGAGCACACTGACGGATGCAATGGTGGATGTATTCTCTCTGCGGGGGCAGGTCGTGCCGGGCAGTGAATTTCGGGAGATTTATGGATTACGTCGCCGACGTGAGAGCCCCATCAAATTTCCACGACGATGAGGCCAGACAACCAAGCACAAATCATTTAAAATTTACATACTTGTGGAATTACTGTAAAAAAAATGCTCCATAGGAGGGTATTATCTTTCCACAAATTTTTTCCCATAAGTTACACCAGCCATTGCACACCCGCGTATCGTTGAAAAAACCTGTTTTAGTTGCAAATGTCACGAGAGCTAATGTGCATAAAATACATATTTAACGAAGCAACAATGAGGGAGTCGAAACAAATCGCAGGATCTGTATAAAAATAATTGAAAATTGCAACTTAATCGGTATTGAAAGGTGTACTTTCAATACCGACTTCCTCCCCAAAATTTTGCTGCTCTTGCTTCCATAAATCATCACTCTTCTTTTCAACTCTTTTATTTGACATGCCATGCATGATATTATTATCATACTAAATCACAAAAGATGGTAAATATAAAAGAGAAATAGTAAGCAGGATTCAGCAAGCCAAGATCGGCTTTAACGCAAAGAAAAAATCCTTACCAATAGAAATATTTATCTAAACAAAAGGAAGAGATTCATGAGAGCATATTTACGGAGTGTTGTTTTACGTTGATGTGAGACATGGATTGCTGGGAGACAAGAGAAAAGAAGACTGGAAGCATTTGAATTCTGGTGCTACCGTAGGATAATGAAAGTCAGCTGGGTAGAAAGAATAACTAATGAAGAAGTGTTTAAAAGAGCAAAAGAGAGAAGGACAAACTGGATTAGCATTCATAAAAGACGAGACAAATTAATAGGTCACATCCTACGTCGTAATCATATAATTAGAACATTAACAGAAGGAATGATTGAAGGAATAAACAGTCGAGGAAGACCAATACTGCCCTACATAGAGCAGATCATGAGCGATATGAGTTGCATTTCCAATGAAGAGATAAAAAGGAAAGCAGAACGAATATCGGAGTGGCGAGCTGCTGCAGACCAACCTCAGGGTTCATCTACACCTACATAATACCCTGCGAGCCGCCGTATGGGCGTGTGGCAGGGGGTGTTAAGTCACCAGCCGTGTAAATATGTATTTGGGAGATGAAATGGTCACATATATTATAGGAGTGTATTTATTGGAGCTAAATTTTTATTGTGGTCACTTATTGTGCGCGGAAAGAACGAGTTTTTGTACCTGGATGGTCGATAGTGTATCTCTCTTATTTTGTTGCATCTATCAGACCTAGAGATGTAGTGAGGAGTCATAATATTCTCTTTGTCGTTTTGAAAAATATCAGTTCTGAATTTCTCAAGCAACCAAAACCTAGCGTGTAGCCTCCGAGAAGTGTTGACAACTCATGAAGATGATGTGACATGCTTTACCAATGAATCGACATTTTTAATCACTATGAACAAAAACCAGGCTTTCTCAACCGTTTTAGACTGAATAAGTGTAAAACGCAATCCTACGTCCTTTCTTAATCGCTATAACTTCAAAAAAATAAGAATGTAGTATGTACTAGGTAAGGTAATGAAGCTAAATTGGACGATACCAAAACGCAGACAAAATACCACCAAAATAGAGCGCCGACCTTGAAAACTGGGTCATCTGACGAAATAAATAATTAAGAAGGTAAACGATGAATTTCATAGTTGTATAACCTGCTACTATGGAGGAATAGTCTTAAGTGATTTAATAATTGTCAGATTTAATGCTCCTGCAATACATTCCACCTGTCTAGCTTGTTTAATGCTAGGATCATAATAAAGCTACGTAGATATTATTTTACCATTTTATCCATACTGGCTTGTTAATGGGATGAACTGAAACTGATATATGCTAGTATATTACGATAAATAGGAATATATTTTCAGAAAATAAGTAAAAGAGGGACTAAGTTTTTCTTTTATTTTACGGATAATAAGGAGAAAAAGTGGGGATGCCTTTTACTTAAAAAAATGAATTAAAACAAATGGTCACGAGAATTCTTCCGGTGACTGTGCAGAACTTCCCCGATAGTCATCCACCAGGGAAATCCATCAATTTGCGATCTCATGCAACCTTTCCCTCCACAACCCCTTCAGGATGAGATGAAAACAAATATTTGTTCTCGCGCTCGCCGAATGGCACTCGAGTCGCCGAAGCAGAAGTGAGAGGAAAATAATAAAAATAAGGAAAGACGGATTCCCTTCGATGGGGTTTTTCTTCTAATCGTCAGAAATCCCTCCGCATTGGCTCGAGAGGGAGGGAAAGGAACTTTTCCCTCCACGAGGTAAGCACTGCTTCGTCAATCGGAGAACACTAGTATTTGTATTTTCGAGACCAGGGGACGACGCAGCAATGTGAGAAGGTGCTTGTACCAACATCGGCATCTTATTTAAGGGCGCCTTCTCTGACGCGAAAAAATCCATACTTCGCACATTCAAGTCGGATAATACAGACGTTAGCTGGGTTCTGGGAAGGTTGATAGTAACCGGACAACAAAAAAAACTCAGTTCAAAAATTTTACCTAAAAAATAATGAGCCAAGTGATTACGCGGTCACCCACTAGCTAACAAATAAAGGATTGTGCAAGGACAGGATAGATGTTTACCGTCGGCGGTAACACCGATGTCGGTTGAGGTGGCTCATAGAAGAGGCGACGTCCGAAAAGCAAAGAGAACGAGAGCTCCCGCCTTCGGAGGGAAGCCTCTTCAAGACGGCCGGAGCCATTTGCGTTTACGGACAGATTTTCGTGACACTTTGCATACGTGTACTTATGAGTAATATATATAAATAACGGCGAAAATAAATACATGTGACCGCTTTGGGGCTTCCTTGCAATTTAATGCAATTTTAACTCGTAGTCTAAAGGCACTCGACATAAATACCGAAATAGTTCCATTATGTGAGCACAGATATTCTCCTGATCGCGAAAACATACGATCATTGAATTATAATGGTTTCCAATAAATATAAATATATCATTCTGAATGAAAAACACTTATTCACAAACAATTGTCACTAAAATTTCGAACTCCGTTCCGTAAATCCAAGTCATAACACTACTTTAATTGATATGAATATTTTGAAATATAATTGTTGCATCATGTATAACACAAAATGTGTGGTTATTTCCAAAGTATATACAAATAGGTGTACTTCGGCGAAGCGCGGCTCAATAATTTTTTTCACTTCCTTGAAAATTTGCTAAAAAGTGCACTCGAAGACTCGCGATAGCGCTCCAGCCACCTGAAATAATAGTTAGCGCCCTTTTGGGCAGAGGATCACCGGCTCCCTTTTTCCAGCTGACGTTACCGCGGAGGATTTCAGCACTCGCGAAAATTTCTTCTATCTGACCAAAGGACCTTGAGGCAGCTGGGGACAAGAACAAGGCACGATGAACGGCTCAATATAACCTATTTATCTGGATTACTATTATAGATATCAGTCGACCCGCAGAGGTGAACTCGTCTATTTTCCGGCGGACAACACTAAGTTCGTCTTTCTTCGCATAAATACGCCGGAACATGTCTCTAGGAGTTTTTAAATGCTTCAAATGTAATTATCAAAGTTATACAACTTCTCTTGCTTCAAACATCTGGTTTCTATGCCTGTAACTCATTCTAATCTGTAGCCTGGGACTCATTCAAATCTGTGGCCTGGGCCATTCATCTTCGAATCGGCTGCCTCCACGGGAATAGGTACTTATCCTTTATAAATATCATTATTGAGTTAACAAAAAGAGAATAATATTGGTGATGAAGAGAGACCAAACGTTGGTTCAGAGTGGCAACAAAATTAGTTTCGCATCGCCGTTAGAATTTTTTATGATCTCACCGGTAACATTTTGGCAAATCAAAACCCTAATGAAACCCGAGGCTCGGGTTTATTCCCGGGCATTATTTCTCCGAAGCCAAAACCTCCGGAAAAACTCAGACGCAACATATTAAATGGCTTCCCAGGTAGTGGGAAAGTGGCACTCTATTTTAACCGAAAAACCATATCTTACCCGACGAGGAACTAAAAACGATGCGAATCCCGCGAGTAGTAAACCCAGCCGACCACAGAACTCGCTCTCACGTGAACCGCGACGGCCACTTCAGAGCGAATTAATTGCGAGCGTAAATTCGGGACACCTCGTCCAACGCACGCACCGCCTCCCTCCAACGTACACCCGACGGCCTCTGAAGAGGGAGAGCAGCCACAGATGGCTTCTCGGGCAGATTCCTCCAAGCGCCGCGACGCGCTCCACGGCTCCCGACGACAGAGATGCATCAGGGAAACGTCGTCCTCACTCTTCGCAATAGGGCAACGGGGAAGCGAGGGATGAACGCCAGCAAGGGTGGGAATATTACAATGGAATTCAACAGATAAAGATAGCCTCCGATGAAATGTTTATCCCATATGCATCTCTTTCCCGCCCCCACAATTCTTCTATTTCTACACGTCTACTTCACAATCGACGCCCCCCACCCCAAACGTACGGTCTATGAAATCAAGGAAACTTTAGCTCTACGGCCTCGTAGAATTGACAAAATAGGGTGAGAGTTTACATACACAAATTTAAAACGAACATTGTTAACAACGATAAAGGACCTATTCCACACTCGGCACTATTTTCAATTTTAGAATGAGGTGTCACCAACGGACATATTTTAAACGCACTTTCCCCTCCTCCAACTTCTTCAACGATTACGATTTCACTTCCTTCACTCCTATTCCTCTCAACCTCCACCCTTCCCCCCCCCCCTTCTCCCCCCGTACCGCCAATGACTTCAACACACCCTCTTTTCCCTCTCCCATACCCTACTGTCATTGGTTCCTCATCCCTCTCCTCCTTTCTTCAATTTTCGTATTTATAGAACGTCAGTGCTCGCAATTTTTCACTATGAACCTTGTGTTGTTAGTGTCTTTACCCTTCAGTTCGCTGAAGATGGTCACCTTGTGGCTCGCAATTTTTCACTATGAACCTTGTGTTGTTAGTGTCTTTTCCCTTCAGCTCGCTGAAGATGGTCACCTTGTGGCCGAAATACCCCGGCACGACGCACACTCTCGTCTTTTTCTTGCTTTATTCCTTTGGCCAAGCTCATCTTGAGCCTGATTCTCCCAGAAGTTGGGCCCTGTTAATGTGTGAGTTAATGATTTTGTGTGCTTGTGAGAGTGATTGCTCTGTGTGTTTGTGATCATACCTCAGGCATCCTGAACGGGGTCTCTAAAGCTCTGTGAAGGATCCCAATTGGGTTGAGTGTGTGAGTCTGTGAAAGGTCACTGGCGAGGAATTAATGTTCCCGTAAACCTTCACAGGGGTATCCTGGTTGAGAGACTGCGGTTGGTCACTGACGCTACCGTTAAACCAACACAGAAAATATTTTCTTTTCTATCTTTTGACGAGTGGTGCCAATAGTTATGGCCATTGGAGAAAATTCTCACCCTATTTTGTCAATACGGTCAGTGGCTCCCCCAAAAGTCACTGACGTAGACCTGCGCCAAGAGGAGGGAAGGTGGAAATTGGGGGTGGGTGAGGTTAAAGGGTGGAGGGGACGATAGGGAGGCAACGAGAGAGAGAAAGAAAGGCAGAAGAACCATACAACTTCGCGATAACAGCACATGGCTCTTACATGCAAGACTTGTAAACAAGGTACTTGCGTGGGCAGTATTTGTTAAGTATTTCCGACTGTCCCTACACACTAAACGACTTTATTTCCACATTTCGCAGTAGGTATTTTAAAAGTTTCGTAGCCCGTGTCCTATTCTTGCCCGCCACGCAATGCAAGGAACTTTTGCTGGAACGATACCTACGACAACTATTTATTTCTTCCGAAGTGAGCCAGCATCACCTCTTCCATCACGGATTTCATTACCACAATATCTCAAATTATACGTTCCATTCAGCTCCTCGGCTATCTCCTTTCTATATGCTTTCAAATTTCCCCAAATACTCTTCTCCTCTCCAGAGTCAAACACGTATTCTTTTGCCTTGCTATCCATGAACCCCACTGAACCTGGACCACGGATATCTCTCAGAACACAGAATGAGAGCTCATGAGATTCTCCCAGCGATCTGCAGACTTACATTACTCATAAAACTGCTCTTTGCGGGAAAAGAGAATGGCCATACCTGCAATAAGAGCGATGATGAAAACAGCAGAGCCAGACGAGACATCTGTTCCGCTGTTTATGTAGGGAGCACTAATAATGAGCGGGAAATAAAAATTTAGAGGCCTAAGTCAATGACAACCCTCTCTATTGTTTTGCATTAATACACCTTCACATGCGCTGAGAGGAGAGAGTCACACCTTCATACAAGTAGTAGTAATAGCACACTATCTTGTATTTAGATTACAAGACTTACTATTATCGATTGATTTCCATTTGTATTGAGTTATTTGAAGAGACCTAGTGCCTACCCGCCGAATTTTGCACATGACTTCTCCCAGTATCCCTAAAATTCATTTTAAAAACTTTTTTCCGCAAATTTCTCCACGCAAGCGGGAAACTCGAGAGCAGACCAAAGAGAAATGACAAATCCCAAATCTTTTCACTGTTTCATTTTTATTTTTTATTCGTTATTACTCGCACACGCCATCTCTATCCTACCGCTTTCTTTACCCGTATCACATGTAATACAACATTTACAAATCAACCTTCCTTGTTCCTCACCTCCGTCCAAATCATGTCCCACTTCTCTTTCCTTCTGGCTATAGTCCTGGTCCTCCTTGAATTGTCCGCTTTCTCTACTTCCCGACACTCCTACTTATTTTCTTGATTTTTCCACACTACTCCACACACGCCACTTATACCTACACTTTCTACTCCTCTCCACCCATTCTGACCTTCTCCCAACAAAACTCTCCTATTACTCCACATCATTTCCCTTAACAAACCTATCCCCCAACAATATCCTCCCTGTTCAGATATTCCGCGCGAGGCAGAACTGCCTACCTCTCAAATAATTACAATGGTGGCGAGCTGTTACGCCACACGATAGATTACGGGTTTGAGACTCACCTCGATGATTTCATCTCCATTAAGAGCGTGAATGTTCACAACCATCGTACAGAAGACTCAATTGTATGATAAGGCTACGTAAACCAAAATTTCCGCGAAATGAAGACCACTTTATTACTATAATTAAACAGTTACCCACAACTAGTGCTGTGCGAATCAGGGATTTTAATTTCGAATCGAATCTCCCAAAAGATATTTTGAATCGAATCGAAACGAATATTTTAAAAATATTCGTTTACGAATCAAATCACCATTAAAAAATTCGCTTATGATTCGAAGATTGTTTTGGATATTTGGGGAGGCGACCGACGGCTAAGGTCATTTGCGCCAAAGGGGATAGGTAAGGGAAGAAGGGTGGATAGAAACCCGGCGTCGGCATTAGCCTACTCTTACCGAAAGGGGCCAAGAGGACCACGGCTTAACGTCTCATCCGACAGATGGAGTACTGTACCTGAAGTGCCCTCCACAAGAGAACGGGTTCTGGAAACTGAAAGGTAACTAGTTCCTCTGAAAAACATCCGCCTCTGCAGGGATTTGAACCCTGGCCACCTGTGTGGTAGGCGAGTACTCACGCCACCACACCAACCCGATCCCCTTAAAATCTTCGACAGATCTTTTGATTTGAATATGTACAATTAGCATTTATTCAATATAAATGATAATAAATATAAAAAACCAATTTTTTATTACATGGTTTATATGAATTGCAATCCAATGAGCTGAAGCCATCCGTAAATTCGTGCGCCATATTACATGTCAGCTACACACTGGCTCCACTTCTGAGCCCACTGAGCCGAGAATCGAATTCGAATTCTAAATAAAATGCAAAAGTTTATGCAGAGTTAAAGTAATATAGATTTTCACTATATTTCAGGGCCTAAAATTAGCTTAAGCATCAATATAGTGGCACAAAGAATAGCACAGAATAACGTGTGGTCGTTTAAATTCTCGTTACGCGTGAGTAAAACACCTTCTAAACGGACTGTGCGCAATTCTGGGATGAGTGCCATGTTGGAATGCATTTGACGACTTGAAGACGAATCTATCTGATTGGAATATTACGAATTATTCTCTTTCGAAGCATCCCGATTCGCAGGCGAACCGAATCGAATTAGGCCTGATTCGAGTCGATTCGATTCGATTTCGAAGCATTCGCACAGGTCTACGTACCAACAACCCTCGCAATTTCAATCACAGAAAGCCTCCGATCAGAGAGGAGGGTCCATTTCAATTTCCAGCGCCCCCTCCTCGCCCTACCCCCCCCCCCCCCCCATAGCATTCCCCACGGGGCCGCAGAGCTCTCCGCAGTAAGGCGTTGGAGGGACGCCAAGGGGTGCACCACAAGGGAGGAGGAGGCACAAGGGGGGGAGGGGCGAAACGACATACCCTCCCCCGCGATCCTCCCCCTCCACGCCGCCGCCCCTCCACTAGATTCGATCCCGGCTCACAGGCCCCGTTCCCTAAACTGCTTTCCTTCTACATGCCTACATTTCATAAGTCGTTTGTCGTGGCCGCCTCACAACTTTGGAATTCTATTCCAATTGATGTGAGAAAATCTCGCTCGTAGGTAATTTTTCAATCTAAATTGTATGAAATTTTATTGAATGATTGTTTTCCTGAATAGCTTAGCCTGGTCAGTATTTAATTCGAATTGCCAATTTTTCTTATTAGACAAAAATTGTTTTTTTCCCTCATGGTCTGTTTATGTTTTTTACAAAATATATACAACACATACAATAAAGTACGTATAACTTACATAAAACAATTACAATAAATACAAAACATATACATATATATTGTATTAATACCTATCTCAGAGTTCAGCTGTATATCATGTACAGTTATTGTTTGTCAATGAGAGTTGTTTTTGTCTTTTTCTTTATACATTGTATGTTATTAAGCTCTATTTATTTTTTGATTTGAACTAAATACAATGTTGATTTGTTTATCACCTCGCTGCTATTTTATTTTATTGTTTTGTTGCTCTAAAGGACCTGTCCCAGAGTAAGATAAATGTTTATTCTATTCTATTCCTACGCGGAGCATAATTTAACCGCGCTGGATTGCGCAATTTGCGATTCGAGTTTAATTAATCGATTGCGAATTTTCTTCTTCCGACCGCGAATGCAATCGCCGCGCGATCCCATCATGCAGCGACCATCCCCTCTCGCTTGTTTGCACCACTCGCGACCTCCGAATTCCTATTCTCCACCGCCACGCACGATGGAGGTCGTTCTTGGACCAGCCACTCCCACCCACCCACCCAAGTTCTCTCTCCAGCAGTCCCACGGCAGCCGCTTCCCCTCCCACCTCCTTCCTCCACCTCCTCCTCCTCCCCACCCGGCCCGCAGCCGCCTAAACATCTACATCTACATACTGCCCCGCGAGCCGCCGCATGAGCGTGTGGCAGGGGGTGGTAGGTCACCAGCCGTGTAAATATGTAAAATATTTGGACGTGAAATGGTGGCATGAATTATAGGAGTGTATTTAGTGGAGCTTAATTTTTTTCTGTGGTCGCTTATTGTGCGCGGAAAGAACGAGTTTTTTTACCTACCCGTTCGAAAATGTATCTCTCTCATTTTATCGCATCTGTCAGACCTCGAAATGTAGTGAGGCGTCTTGATAATATTCTATGTGTCGCTCTGAAACACACCAGTTTTGAATATCTCAAGCAGCCTAAGCCTAGCGTGCAGCCTCCGAGTCTCTATGGGCTCCCACTTTAATCCCTCTAACGGTTGTGCATCACTGTATGTTCGTTCGTAGCGGTTTTTAACGAAGCGTGCTGCTTATCTTTGTATTCTGTTATTTTTTGTTACATCTATTTGACCAGGGACACAAATGCTCGCGGACATTCGAGGAGTGGCCTAACCAGTTCGAAGTCATCCTCCTCCTCCTCCGCTCCCGAACATGCCCGTGTCTGCAGCGGCTTCTGCATTTCCCTCGGAGGGATTGCTCACTCGGATACATTCCTAATTAGCACTCACGGACGGGGTTGTTCCCCTCACCAGATTCCAACAGCCCCCGTACAGTCTCCGCAGTAATTCCTGAGGGTGGGAGGCAGGAGGGGAGGGAGTAAAGGAACGGAGGGGAAGAGAGGCGCACAACGAGAGAGAGATTGAGGCAGGGGAAACAATACCACTCGGCATTCAAAGGTACGACCCGGAAAAACACCGTTTCAAAAATGCCCTTCGTCAATGACTTAACCTGGGGCCCTACCTTGAAGTCTCAGAGTGAGATAGGTTGAAACGGGACGGAAGGTTGTGGTGAGTCATCCCCCATATCGATGCGCTTTTGTTGGCAGCAGTTCGGAAGCCTCTCCGACAGACCCTCCTCACAAACAATTTCCTCCTCCGATTCGCAGAATTTTGATACGGCCGCAGCCCATGCCCCTAAATCATCCACTACGAACCGCCAGGAATCTCTGCGAGAGCCATTCATAAGTGCCGTTACCGCGATACCAGCCGTTATAGGGCATCAGAAATTTTCATAGTATAAACTTCGCGACTCATGGTGCTTTTTTTGTTCTATTATTTCCGTAATTATGGCCGCACTGTAGCGGGAGTACACCTACACAAAGGAACTGTTTATGAAGAACCTCAAGTGGAAAAATAACAAAATATTCTGATCCGCATTATTTTTCTATTTAAAATCATCTGTAGGTACTAATGCTTGGAATCCCGCCGTGAATACAAACAGTGGGATAAGTTGGGTGGGAATGGGTAGGATCAGCCATTTCTTGGAAACTTGAGATCGGCATGTTTATGATCATGTAAAAAAGTAACGATACATATTTTTCCAGAAATGAATAAACTGCATTTATGCGCGTATAAGCCGCAATTCATTTCTCTTAATTTGTCTGAAATTTGTTATCTGCTGATAAAATAAATAATTTAATATGTCTAACATCATTAATTGTTTGTCCATGTCTTAGGCCATTTTCCATTTTTAAAGCCGTAAACGATACCTACGCTTGGAAATGGCATATGATGTATTTACTATTCCATTGAAAGTTTACTGTCATGACCAGCCAACGAAAAATATTTCATAAAAGAAGGACTTTAACAAAAGAAGGTACTTCTTAAATGCTTCGTTTGAGAAGTTATTTCAACAACAGTGAAACAACTTCTCAACAGCATAACATTACGCGAGGAGTAGCAAACCACAGCTCTGAAGAGAATGCTATCGGCAACATCCCCGATGCCAACACTCACTGATTCATCACTAGATGCGCAATTTTAATACTCTATTTCTATAATAGATGACCTCAAGATAAAAGTGCGTGCCCCCCTACTGCGGAAAACTGAGGCATAAGGCCTTTAAACAGAGCCCTTGATCACGTGAGCAGGGAAAAACTGGAAAAAAAATTCTCCCATATTTCCCAGGTTTGTAACGGTAATTGTTTTACATTCCGGGTTTATTTCGTATGACCACATGATGGTAGACTTCTTTTATTGATAATTACAAAATTTCAAAATTACACAAATTATTACGTATTTCATCCAATTCAACCAGTTTTCGTTCCTAAAAAATTCCTATTTCCTGAATATTTTTATCTAAGGAAATATATAATTGTTTCATTTTACCTACCACATTTATATAATAACAAATTATTTGATTTAACTGGGATAAAATCTCGTATTCAGCTCACTTATTGACCCGGAAAGTATACTCTGCAGGACAAACTTTGAAACTTAAAAAGTTTACTTTTAAAAATGCCCGTCTTGGTTAAGCTTTTAAAAAATTTCTTTCATTGATTTAATAGAAAAAGAGTAAATACTCAGGGTAATACCGTTTTTGGTCAAAATATTCCTTTACCGAAGCATTACTCCTAAGGATAACAAGAAAACAGGAAAAATACACTCATTTATTAAGTAGTTCATGAATTGGGTAATTCATTTTCACAAATGCGATATTTGTATTGGAGTAATATAATTTTTTTTCATGGGACCCAAAACATATGCTGCATCAAAACAAAATTCATTACAGACTCAACAGTTTCACAAGCATAAAAGAAGGGAAGATGGGGCTGCGACGGGTGCTTCAGATACATCTAAGTCAATAGGATATCACTTTTTAGAGATATTTTATGACTTACGCCTTGCGAGCAATCTGCCATGTTGATGTGTTGCGGAAGTATGGAAGTAGGAAGTTGCACTCACCTGAAAACAAAGAAAAATTATTTAAGTAATTCATAACAAAAAGTAATACCAATGGTAAACGAATGCATAAAGAGACGCGACATCTAAACCACCCGAATCAAGTTATCTTCTGTATGCCTCACAAAAATCCGGAAAATGGGTACAAAATGGATTTGTCACGAGCGTTTGAAGATACGATAACAAATCTTACAATTGAACATTCGCCACTTACAATGACTTATATTCATTCTGATGTATTTGATTTTGGATTGTTACCCAAGCCAAGCACGCTTGTGCGCAAAGATGTATAATCAAATACAATGGAATGTACACTGGTTTACCAAAGGTACAATATAGATGAGGGTCATACAAGGGAAACTCCCAACATCATGCACTTCTTGCTTTCCAGAAAACCGGAAAGATTACCCTATGAATGCCAAGAGAAAAATAATACGCTCAAGAGAAGCAATTTTTTGGGATATTTCCTGGGCATGTTTGCTCTAGTTCTATACAGAACAATGGTATGCAGTTTGCGAAAAGTAAAACCTTGCTGAAGTCTTCCGGAATGCAAGAGAAACATTGGTTCCCCTCCGGTTCTTCCTCCAATTACAGAGACGAATCTCAGAGAGATGTATAATATACTAAGGCGTGAGCAACCCAAGTGGTTCCCCTTCGTCGGAGGACATGCCGAAAGGGCCAATCCTGGTCTCAATACATTATCATACAGATTTTAAGCTTTCCGGGACAGCCACGGAGAAACACTTTTACGAATTCACCCGCAATGCACTAATGTGCGAAATTCCACAGAGAAAAAAAATCATCCACCTTGACCGGGCTTCGAACCCATATCCCTCGATTTCTGGCCGAGTGCCTTAGCCAGTTAAGCTGCCGAGGCGTCCTCCACCCCTGTGGATTTTAGAGGGATTCGGTTTCGAATCCCGGTCAAGGCGGATGATTTTTTTTTCTCTGTGGACTTTCGCAAAATTGTGCATAATCATAATTCATTTTTTTACATATTTTATTTTCAACGGCACGCTTCATCACCGCGTATCGAAGGTGTCATTCCCGATCAGCAATTTGTTTGTCGAAGCCTCTGGCCTACGGTATGCTACGCTCCATTCAAAGGGCTTGGAGTGTTCCTTCCTTATCACTCGCCATGCCTTTCCTTCTGAGCCCAACCTCTCTTAAGTGAATGCCTTCCTGGCTTCCTGGCATGGTGCTTCTTCCATCTCACGAGATATTTCCACCAAAGCAAGTGTAGGTATCCACTCCCATGACAGCCCCTCTTCCGGTAATGCGATACCTGATAAAACGTCTCGTCTGAAGGTGTCTCGAGTTAAAAATTCCGGAGTGATAGTTCCCCATTCGGATCTCCGGGAGGGGACAAAAAGAGGCTACGAGGGAAAGAAATATGGTTTGTGCAGGATCGCGACACGGAATTCGAGATCCTTGAGAAGGATTGGAAACTTTGAAGCTTGAAATTAACAGAATGCAACGAGACATCTGGGGGATAAGTGAAGTCAGGTGGTATGATAATGGCGACTTCTGGAGTGGGGAGGACAGAATATTGTATTCAGGAAACGATGATGGAAGTGGAGGAGTTGGTATTGATTTGAACAAGAAAATGGCTCAAAACATTTTGGACGTTTGGGGGTTTAATGAGAATCATAATGATTAAAATTAGAGTGTAACCAAGGAATTTGGTTTTAATTCAGGCTTACATGCCTACGTCAAATTATCCAGACCAACAGGAATAGCATGTTTATGAGCAAATTGAGGGAGTTCTCGTGAAAGTGGACCAACGAGACTTCCTATTGATTTTAGGCGACTGGAATGCGGTGGTGGGTGAAGACAAGGAATAAGATATAACCGGATAATACGGGCTTGGAAAGTGGAATGAGGGAGAATAAAGACTTCTTGAGTTTTGCCAAGCACCTTAACATTGCCAACACACATTTTCAGCAGTCTAAAAGAAGAAGGTACACTTGCTCAATGCCTGGGAATGGAGAACGATGACAGAAAGATTATATCTTAATAAGGGATGATTTGAAGAACCGGATAAAAATATCTAAAAGCTGTTCAGGTGCTTATTTAGATTCCGACCATAATCCTGTTATAATGATAAACAAACTACGTCTAAAAAGGAAACAATTAAATAAAAGAAATCATAAATGGAAATTCACGAAAATTAGGAAAAATAGATGAACCAACTCTTGAAAGATTTGACAAATGAAATTACGGAGGAATGCGAAAATATAAATGGAATACAAGTAAGATGGAAATTCTTCAAAGAAGAAGTACTAAACCCTTCAAAAAATGCCTTGGGATAGGGGAAAAGATCTTAAATAAACCTTGGATAACGGACAGTATTCCCCAAATGATGAATGAAAGGAGGAGGTGTAAAATCTTAAAGCATCACACTGGGTATAAGAAATTTCAAAATAAAATAAATGGGACACCAAAGAGGCAAGAGAAGCCTGGTTGGAAAATAAATATAAGGAAATAATTGAAAGTTTGGCCAAAGGAAATTTAGATAGGGTCCACGAAGATGTAAGAGCAAAGTTTAACAGAAAAACAAAATCACTAGCAATTATAAGAGACAAAGATAGAAAAGTGTTAACAGATGATAAAGGAATTATCAAACGTTGGCAGGAATACATTTAAGAATTATACAGAGGAAAAGATTTTGATGAAGATATTTTAGAGAACGAATTTACCATGAATGAGGATAAGATTGGGCCACCAATATTAAGAAACGAATTCGAAAGGGCACTTAATAGCTGAAAGCACGGGGAGTCGATTTGATTCCAGGAAAAATTGTAAAAATCTATAGGGACAAGGCGAAAGACAGCCTCTCTGTTATGATCAGTGAAATGCACAAAAAAGGAATAGTGTCCGATTACTTTGACAATATACGCATGATACCAATTCCAAAGAACAGTAGAGCGCAGAAATATGAGGAGTATAGAGCCTTAATATAAAATCCGAAGATCCTTGTGATGTTGAGTGGAATTAATGCAGGATGCAGAAATAAAAAAATTGCAATTATACAGAGAAATAAATTTCACTGCGACCAAGGTTTTGATGTTTTTCAATGATGACAAAAGCAAAAATTTGTAAAGGTAGAAATCTTCATTTCCCCTCCCACCGCCGTCGCCCGGGACAACCACACATGGCCATCCTCTCTCTCTCTATCCCTCTCTCCCCCTTCGCAATGTCTGCTTCCACCCCCTCTCCTCCACTCCCTTCTCCTTTCCACGATACAAGCCGCATATTGCGAAGTGAATAGAGAAGAAATCAACGCAGAGATGGAGATTGACTTATGCTTTACTTACACTACATGAAAACCTCACTACTATGAAGATATCAGGGATAGAAGAATTAACTCTGCAATTCCACATGGTAAAAGATTTATTCGCGACCGGTTTCGCCGCAGTGCAACTTCATCAGGTCATCATCATCATCATCTGGTGTTCTGTCTGCTGACAGGTCCCGTACACCACTGCTGTCTCCATCCGCTTCTGTCCCGAGCTTCCTTCTTTGCTTCATCATAGCTGATGTTCATCACCTGATCCACCAATTTCATTTTTCTCCTTCCTCTCTTTTTCTTTCCTTCAATTGAACCCTCAAGTGCCACAGTTATTATACTTTTCCCTCTCATCACATGGCCCAGCCAGTTTCCTTTTCTTTTCCTAATTTCCTTTAGGAGCGATCTTCCTTCATTTACTTTGCTCAAAACCTCTTCATTTCTCATCTTATCTACCCATCTTACTTTTTCCATCCTTCTCCACACCCACATTTCATAAGCTTCTATTCTATTCATTTCCCTCTTATCTAATGTCCATGCTTCACATCCATGCGTGAAAACGTTCCATGAATAACATTTAGCTAGTCTCTTTCTCAGCTCCAGATCCAGGCTTTTATTGCATGGCAAGTTTTTCTTCTGGCTGAAGGCCTCTTTTGCCATTGCTATCCTTGCTTTTATTTCTGCAATACTTCTCCAGTCGTCTGTCACCATCGTTCCAAGGTTTACCATCAGGTGTATAAAAATATTTTCCACTCTATAAATACATTAAATACTAAGGGTGGAGGAGAGGGGGTAAAAGGGTAGAGGTGAGGGGGAAGTCACAGGTAAGGCAGGAAAGGTATTGGGTTGGGGGAACGGGTGGGGGTGGGGAAGTTGTTATGCTATGTAAGACTTTGTTTGAATAAATCTTTTACCATGTGGAATTGCAGAGTAAATTCTTCTATCCCTGATATCAAGGAATTCCACCAAGTAAGGCTTGAAACTATTCTCTACTGTGAGGATGACAGTGTCACTTATTGACGCCGTCACTGACTCGGGAAACTTGGAAACGATTAGGCTGAGCATTTATCTTTTTTTACAAATGGTTTAATCAAAATGCTTGTAATGACAACATAAGTGCCAGGTAGAACGAAAATAATGAATCCCAAGTAAAATATTTCGCTAGCATTACCGCAATAGAGCCCGAAAAAATGGAATTGCTTATTGTTGCCAATTACATAAGGATCCAAAAAAGAACTCCATTTTCAAATACTACCCATGAAAGAAAGGCAAACGAAATGGCTGTTGACTAAGTTTTTCCGACACCTATTTCATTATTATGTATCAAACTGTCTAATGTTACCCTTTAACCCAATGAAAAATATGTCAAGAAAGGGATCCGAATCAGTATCATGAGAATTAGCAAGCTCGGCAAATTACCAATCTCGAGATCGCAACAGGAAAATACCAAGGATTTGGTGATTTCCATCTTCAATTTGAGTCAGGACACAACTTAGACGTATATTATACGGAAAATCGAACTTGTGGAATCAGTCTTCTTAAAAACGATGGCGGAATTAATAATTGATAGTCCGCTACCTAAGATCCCGGCCTGGTTGGAAATCCATGAAGAATTTACCCTCGGAAAAATGCCTACTCAGAACATTGCTCGATGGGAAAAGAAAATACTCAGATTCAAGTGATAAGGCAGGTAAAATGTCCGCTACTTCCGCGAAATGCTTGGGTAGTTCCTCCAAAATTCTCATAGAAAACAAACACATAGTATGCAAAAAGAAGTGAACAAATATCACGGTTGGACTTCAGGACACCGCGATAGAACGAAAGATATCCTCAACTGTCTCCTAATAGATATAATAGGAGAATGACACAAAATCATTCACCATTCCGGACACATGAGGGCGCAAAACAGAAAAGTGCGAGGCACAATGTGAAAAAAGTACAATAAATGTTCAATATAATAATAATAATAATAATTTGTCTTTATTTCGAGCGAATTTTGGATTGTACAATCCTCTCTTACAATTAACTCATTTTAACACACAGAAACATCTATGTCCTGGGCAGTGGATAATCTACCCAGGCGGGATTCGAACCCGCGACCTTCGGGTTAGAAGGCGAGGGGCAGGCAAGGACTTTACCCCGCCGCCACCGGGGCCGACAAGATTGAAAGTTTCAAGTCTCAAAATGACGGAAACGTCGTAAACGACGCAGCAGTCTTCTTCCTCTGACATCTTGCAAGTTCGGCAGCTCCCTGGAGTCAACGGCACTCAAAAAGCCCCCGCCCGCGGAGAGGGCGGAGGAGAAGGAGGGAGGATAGGAGGGGAAAAGAATGGAGAGAAAGGACATGGGGAGGAGAGAAGGCGAAAGAGGATATGGAGAAGGGCAGGAGAGGAGAAGATTTGAGGAGCCCGCTGGCTGGGTGTCTCCTCGGTTCTCTCCCCCTGGCAAGGCGATTTGGAACCCTCAGAGACGGGGGCGCCGGATTGGTTGGGACTCCCCAGAAAGACGGGGAGGAGATTTCGATGGGGGAGGGACGAGGATGAGGCAAGGGGAAAATACTTATCCTGGAGACAGAAATGGGTATTAAGGGTATTGGCGTATGCGGAGGAGGGGAAAATGGTTCACGCAGAAGGGACGAGGGAACGTATATCGGTGGGTAAAGGGATGTGCGGGGCAAGTACGGTCAGATCGACGAAAAATCACACGAGGTGAATAAAGGTGTACTCGTGAAGACTTCACGGGAGAGACAAGCATGAAAATGGAGAGGGACTCACACTAATACTTGATTGGATTGGATTTTAGGGAGGCGACCGACAGCTAAGTTCATTTGCGCCTGCCGGTTTCTTTATCCGTTTCACGTGTAATACAACATTTACAAATCAACCTTCCTTGTTCCTCACCTCCATCCAAATCATGTCCCACTTCTCTTTCCTTCTGGCTATAGTCCTGGTCCTCCTTGAATTGTCCGCTTTCTCTACTTCCCGACACTCCTACTTATTTTCTTGATTTTTCCACACTACTCCACACACGCCACTTATACCTACACTTTCTACTCCTCTCCACCTGTTCTGACCTTCTCCCAAAAAAACTCTCCTATTACTCCACATCATTTCCCTTAACAAACCTATCCCCCAACAATATCCTCCCTGTTCAGACATTCCGCGCGAGGCAGAACTGTCTACCTCTCAAATGATTACAATGGTGGCGAGCTGTTACGCCACACGATAGATTACGGGTTTGAGACTCACCTCGATGATTTCATCTCCATTAAGAGCGTGAATGTTCACAACCGTCGCACAGAAGACTCAATTGTATGATAAGGCTACGTAAACCAAAATTTGCTCGAAATGAAGACCACTTTATTACTATAGTTACCCACAACTAGTGCTGTGCGAATCAAGGATTTTCATTTCGAATCGAACCGAATCTCCCAAAAGATATTTCGAATCGAATCGAAACGAATTGTTAAAAAATATTCGTTAACGAATCAAATCACCCTAAAAAAAATTCTCTCGCGAATCGAAGATTGGATTGGATATTTGGGGAGGCGACCGACGGCTAAGGCCATTTGCGCCATAGGGAATAGGTAAGGGATGAAGGGTGGATAGAAACCCGGCGTCGGCATTAGCCTGCTCTTAACTAATGCTTGAATATTCGGCAGCAAAGCCGCCTTCTTCCGAATGATTGATGACAATGGATTATGAGAGAACAGTTGAAGCACAAGGCACAGATGGCTCAGATCAAGAAGATCGGACCGGTATCAACAGCCACAGCTTCGGGCGATAGTGAAGTTCACGGAATCGGCCGGAATACTGCGATGTGGAAGGCAACGGGAAACCACCACGTTAGTCTCCCTAGAAGATCAACTTAGCGTTCAACGAATACATGACGTGATGCCATTCATGTGTGTGTTTCGTTCATTCACTCAGATCGCTCAGCGGTATATACATAAAATAATAAATTCAATGAGAGAGAGAAAGAAATTGGATAGGAACACATAAAAGGACTATCACAATGGTGGTGTGCAGATGGAATGATGGCCAATTCCAAGGGGAAAAAATTCGACTGGATCGGGAATCGAACCACGGACCTTCTGAGTCCGAGTGTATGAACGAATGATATTATAGCCTGAACGGCTCTTTTCTTACTTGGGTTCTCTGTGCCCCGAAACGCCTGTTCTGTATCTTTACCACTGTCCGTGTGCTTGTGTAGTCCTTTCATTTCGCCTTCTGTACTAATATAAAATCCTGTGATTTTCCTCTTATTCATGAGTGTCTATGATATTGCTGGTCACACCTGTGACGTCTGTTATACTTACATATATATGTATGAATGATTCCGATGCAATCTGGCAGGCGCGACCTTTTCAGCGCCCTCGACGGCGGCATTGGAGTAGCAAGGGTTCCAGTGTGAGAAAGGGAATTAGATGGGGGAGAGGCTGGGTTGGTGAGGAAGAGAGGAGAAGATAAGACGATATTGATGGTTATGGCGCCGATGAAGAGGAAGGCGAACGCCTTTTATTGGGAGGACTTTTCCAGGAGACGCATAACGGGAGGAGTGAATGGCAGGCCGAAGAGGAGAGAAGCTATTGGGACAGGGGAAGAGCGAGGGGTGTGTGAAGGGAGTGGGAGAACTTGTTGACTCGGGCGGAGGTGGATGTCCGAGGGAGATTTCAGGATAAGGCACAGGGAGTGAAGACAGAGCAGAACGAGGGATATCACTGCGAAATGCGAATCGAAATATATGGGGACGCGCAAAAGTCCTTCCCATTCATACATCAAAGAACACGACAGGCCCTCGTTTGGGCGCCAGGGTTTTGACAAGTATCGATCTCTCGTCTTCAGAATTCATAGCGCTGAAAACTATTGATAAGCGATGGGGACTAAAAGAAATACGGAACGACGAGGTAATGTGGTAATAAGAAAAGGACGGCAAGAGGAGGGAAGCAATGAATCTGCGGAGAAAGGTAGTGCCCACACGTCAAAATAACCCAACGAATTAACATGATAAAGAGAAAATACGCAAGGATAGGACAACGAGGAAGGAATTATTTTACGAGAGCAAGCCTTCTGTGTCTGCTAGCCATAATTAGGATTTCGATAGTTCGTATTCCGAGAGAGAACAACGTGAAAGGGTATACACTGTATACCCTTTCACGTCGATGTCGTATACTATACAGCGAGTAAGACGTAAGAATAAGTAAGTATGAGAGAGATGAAAGTCCTTCCAATCAAATTTCGGGGTCGCAATCAGCCATAACGCAATTTTTTTTCCGGCCCGTAACTTTTCTACTTATAGCTTAACTCGATGAGAGCATTATTTTCCCGAAAATGATTCCCGGTTGAAGACATCGACTTAAAAACGTTTTCTACTCCGAACACTTTTACGCCACAGGGCGATGATCTTTTCTTAGTGCTGTTTTTTTCTTTGAAATCGATCCAGGAGAGCCCCAAACTTCTCATTCCCCGAATATTTAAATAATTTTGGGGGAGCATATTTCTAAACACTCAACAATCGCCTGTATCTACATGACCGCGTATCTACATGACTGTTACTCTTAAATTTACTCGGCTCAAATCATCAAAAATCATGTATTATTCGCATTTCCTCGTCGAATTAAATATTTATAGGATATAAGATGACTTCAATTTTCCGCCATTGCCAGGTGAAAAACTAAAAATTACAATACGTCCCTTTTTATATAAGATAAAGACAGGAAGGTGGCAACTTCCGGACTAAGTTCAGAGTTTGCAGAGAATGATGTAGCTTCATACATTCGACATATTTTTTTATATTTTTTAACGTTTTATACTTATTTTATAACATATTTTTTAGAACGACATAGAGAATTTTATCATGACTCTCCACTACATCTCTAGGTCTGACAGAAGCGGTAAAATAAGAGAGATACACTGTCGAATAGATAGGTACAAAAACTCTTTTCTTTCCGCGAACGATGAGCGACCGCAGTAAAAATTGAGCTCCACTAAATCCACTCCTATAATACATGTCACCATTTAATCTCCAAAAAACTTACACCTTTACACGGCCGGTGACCTAACACCCCCATCACTCGCCCATGCGGCGACTCGCGGTGTGTCATGTAGATGTGGATGCGAAAAGTTACTTACTCATTGTGAATCCCGAGTTTGCTTCTTCTTAAACGATTTAATAATTTCAATTGTAGGACTCCAACTGAGAAACTACAACAGCTACCCAACCTGGTATGAATTATAGAGAGCGGGGTGTATCCTGCATTTGAGCACTGATAACATACAACTGCCCAAAGAGATAATTTAACAAATGTTCGCCCTCGGTCGGCATTTAATCGAACCACGGAAATACAGCATAGGACCATGTAATTTAATATGCAGCGAGCATATGGGATCCGGCGGAGAAAGACCTAGTCCATGAACTTAATAAAATACAAAGGAAAGCTGCGCGATTCGTCAAAAACTGCTACGGCCGAACAGAAAGCGTTACACGGATTTTGAACGATTTAGGGTGGGAGCCGCTAGAGACTCGGAGGCTACGTGCTAGGCTAAGATTGCTTGAGCAATTGAGAATGGGTATCTTTCAGAGCGACGCGGAGAACATCATATTAGAACCACATTATATTTCCAGGTCCGATAGAATCTATAAATTAAGAGGAATATTTTGCCGAACGGATAGGTATGGGAATTCGTTTTTCCCCCGAACAATTAAGGACTTTAATAAATGCTAGGTGGAAATTTTTTTTTTATTTTAATTTTAATTTTTTTTTAACGGCTGGTGTCCTAACACCCCCCGCCACACGCCTTTTGAGGTGGCTTGCGGGGTAGTATGTAGATGTAGATGTAGATGTAATGCAGGGGGTTGAGAACGGACCCATTGACTGTCTATCAGAATAGTCACCACATCGATATGCTTCATCAACCGCTGAAATTATGCTTCAAATTTTCCAAATCATTCATTTGAGCAAACCATAGAGGAAAGCCCTGACTCTCACCCAGTCATGACAACGGATTACGCAATAAAAGGACTAATCCCCGTGAGCGCGCGTGAGATCACATCGTTAGGGCTCTCGAAGCGAGATTAAACCTCAATCTCTGAAACAAAAATAAATAAAACACAAAAACCGACACAGGAAATCCCACTGGCCCGCTGGCTGGCTCGACGAGTTTGATACGATCGAGTGAAGCTTTAATTCTTGCGATGACACGAAATTGGGGCCCATCGAGCCGTGGCATGAAAAATAGTAGCGATACCAAAAACTGAAGCCCCGCCGTCTCTTCCCACCGCAGCAGAATATTAAAGAGAACCAACGCCCAAGAGAGAGAAAAGAAGAGCTGGCCATTCTGAAAAATTCTTTGAAGTTCGGCTAAGAAGTCGATGGAGCGAAAAATAATTTTTTTCCGCCATCACGGCCAAGCGTACGAAAAAGCAGAGGCGCTCATAAAGAAGTGTTCCTATCTTTATGGAGTTGCATATACATCGCCGCCAAAGTTAACACACAGAATTATACTCACGCAATATACTCAATTGCATGCAAATATACGTGTGTTTTCAAAATTTTCATTTTTTTAAGGTGAAAATTCCGTTCTTTACCACCTTAAAGAGGGTACGTGAATAGTCGCACAACACATTAATGCAGGTAAAGTTGGAAATAAAATTTCTTTATAAATAACGCGCCGCCCAATCGCCTCGGGCGGGAAATTGGCTTCCATTCCGATGCCTTGTTGTACTTAGGCCTCTGCCACAATGAGGACAAGTCTTTCCATTATCAGAGGACAAGACCTGTACAGTATCAAAAGAGAAAACAAATATTCCACCTTCCTCAGCATGCGTCAAAAAAGTAAGACGTGAAAGTATATTTTCGGGGAATAATTAATAGCATATTACCAAATAAAAGACTCTTTGCTTCCATCGGGAGAGGCACAAAAAGTTTTCACTTATGTGTGAACAATTTTTTTCAAAAAAAAAGTTCACACATCAACAGACAATTGCAAAAAGAGTACCACACACTTATTGAAAACGATCACATTTTTACTTGGGAGAGCAAATTTCTCAATTCCCGTAACTTCTCCAGGTTTTTCCGACCCATTTTCGTTTTCCACGGCTTTCCTAGGTATTCTAGGATTTCCACGCCTGTAGAAACCCTGATGAGGGTTAATATTATAAATGGATGGAGTCTTCACCGGCGAGACGAGAATTCACGAGGAAGAAGCTCTCCCAATCATTTCGTGGAAGGAAACTTTAAATGTCGACGAACTTTCCTCCGCGATCGTGGGGCAGTAAATTAGCGGCAGAGCAGAAGCCGTAATTAAAAATCTGCGCCGAGCAAACACGCGGGGGAGGACGGAGCGGGAGGGATCGGTAGGCGGTGGAGGGAGGGAGGGGGGAAAGAAGTACACGGAGGCAAATCTATGGGAGGAGGGGCTTGTGGGAGGGGCTTGAGAGGGGGTAAACGACATAGCAGGAAATGAGTGAGTTAAAAATGGAAAAATAGGGAAGGATAAGTGCTGAGGAAGGAGTTGCAATTTAGCGGCCATTTTTCCCCGAGGGCTCAGCCGCACGCAAACTAAAAAAATTAGGACGAACCTCAAATAATACACAGCAGCACAGACAGCATCATCCAGAGCCACTTCACGAGCGGCAATTTGGCAAAAATTCTTTCGTCATTCATTAGCCATAGTGTAATTACGTAGTTTATTTCATAGCGCCTTTACGACATAAGGCAATATGAATTTTTTCTAACGTTCACTTAAACTTTCCATTAACTACTGGCATTAAAACGTCCAAAAGTTAAGAAAAATATCCATTGACTTTCCGGGGAAGGAGGGCGGACGGGAAAATGCGATGGTCTTCTCCGATCATATGCATAAACGGAGCCACATCCGTATCTGACGGAAAAATGATGGAACGGCGTGAAAGATTTTTGCGAACAAAATTATCGCAAAAATCTCTCACGCAGAGAAGCAGGGAAAGAGCAGGGAAGACTCATTTTATAACGACCTCATATTTACATAGAAAACAATGGTTCAAGTAAGCATAATAACACACTTTTTTCCTCAGTTAAACTGTATTTTACTTGAATATCACCATGATTTGCCTCGGTGTCTTTATCATCAGGATATCCAGGTACCATAGGAGTTTGATATCTTCATTACGCACCCCGTTTCCACTGATTTCTTCTCATTCACTTCTCCATTCCAAATTTTCTCATTAAAGAACACACAACCGAGATCCTTTCCTGAGTTCTGTTCTGCTTCCTATAATCCCAATCCATTCACTGGCATTTTTCGGGCACTCACTTCGTCCCCTAAATCTTAACCAACTTACTTTTTAGAACTAATCATATTTCCATCATTTCAAATCTCCATCACTGCTATCTCCCACGATCGTCTACATTCCAAAACGGAGACAAGCAAAGTCCACAAATAAATACGTTTCGAGGATATTTTGTTTCGTCACAAAAGGTAGTAATTTATTACGTCGTAACGATGATAAACAACCAGTATACAACATACCAATCTTTCACAATACGTCAACAGGCTAGTTTTTTGACTAATTTCCATTCACCTAGGCACAATATAACTATCTATCAATTATTACTATAGGTATCAACAACTATTTATTGGTTTTCTATGATTCATTTTCATGATTACTTCTCCTGAGCCGATATCTAAGGTATACAAGTACCACGGAGAAGTGATCAGTAATCTTGCACATAAAGATGAGTCAATTCAATACAGTAGGGAAGGGATGGACCGTCTTTTTCACCGCTGGGTGGCCGAAATTCATGGGACTCCACACCATTTCCAAATCCTGAATAAGTTATATTCCTCTTCAAGGTCATAGAAGTGATAGAGAACTAGTTTAGTGGGAGAATTTACAAGACTTAAGATGGACGAAGCACTTCATAGTACTCGGCACACACACCCACACACAACGCAGAGAAAAGAGGGGTTAAGGGAGATTGAAACAACGGTTGATACTGCTGAGAACAATTGACTTAAAAAATCAGTATTGGTACGCACGCATGAACACCTGTATTCCAAACAGGCCGCGAACTCAACTGGAGAGAGCAGTTGCGGTATGTTCGACTGCTGCCGATGCATTTCACGTTTTAAAAAACTCTACAAACTTATTTCGTTTCCGCCAGCATAAATCACTGTACAAGATGAGTCAAATCGCCACTTAGACTTCAATCGTTCCTCCACTTGAGAGGCACATCACTCATCGCGTTCAACCGCGCTTTTCTCGGCTTAACAGTTCCCCATGCAACACACAAGTTAATATCGAGCATACTTTTACGTAATTGACGATTGAAATTACAGAGTGAAAATTAAATGAAATTTTAAAGTTAATTCTGCTCATAAAACAATCACAACTTACCTATCGTTAACTCTTAGCTACTTTTACTGGCGCAAAATCTTCAGGAAATGGTTAATATTTGTGGAAACACGGAATCCGTGCGAGCTCTCTTAAACTGATTCAGAGAGGTCGTTTTTAAGGTTTTTTGATAAAAATCTCCTCCGACTGCTGATATTAATTTGCTCTAAAAACTGCCAGCAAAATGAGAGTAATGATTGATCACCCTTTGAAAAATTCGATGCCATATAGCAAGAATATAAATGAAATCATAAATCCGCTCTCTTTGTAGCATCCTAAATAAGAGTAGAAAAAATTAACCATCCGATGAGGATATAGGACACCTTATAGCAAAGAAATTAATGAAGTCATTACATCTGATGGAAATAAGGTAATTTCCGTGCTACAGTGAGAACATGTTAACGGTGCCAAATCGTATATAACTCCAAAAACATAAGCACATTTGCAACCAAATATTTTTGGCGCCATCAGTCAAAAAGCTGAATAAAAATTAAGCGCTCTCCTTAACATGGAATAACGCTTATATAATTTCCCTCCCTTCCCACACTAATGATACCTTTTTTTTCTCCTTACATCCAATTCTTGACTGGCAAGTCGGAATAATTAAAAAAGTTTTAATGATTCAAAGCCAGAGAGATTCATAAAGATAAGAGAAAACAAGATGAAAAATTTGCAAACTCGAAAAGATGAGGCGAAAAAATTTACGGCCCCAAAATGAGAAAGTGGGAGGATTCGAAAAGGCGTGGAGCAGGACAGTGGAGTGGGGCAGCAGCTTTCTTGGAAAGGAGGAAAAAGAGTGCCTCGAGAAAGGACGAGAAGCAGACGTAAGGAGAGACAGAAGGGGGAAATGCGTGCGATAAAGACGAGAGACAAATAAAAGAGATGAAATTGGGCGAGGAGACCTTTGTGAAGGAGCGACGGATGTCAAGCGGGCGACACAGGGGAGTCCTTACCCCTGCCGCCCCCCCTCCCCCTCCTTCCCCTCCTCCACTCTTCACGCAGCAGAGTGACACTCAAACAAAACTGTAAAGACAACTGGGAAAACAATGAATGCCATTGGAGATATTCCTTTGGGATAATTTCCGAACAGACCCTAACCGTGTATTTGGGTCAAATAAAGGAGAGAGGGAGAACTCAGACGAGAAAAAGTGACATCTGAAGGAAATTTATCGAATTTAGAGCGAGAAACTACGGGAAAAGAAAAATGCAATTTGCTTAAGGTAGTCCGAGCGAGATAGTTCCGTAATCATAATAGAGACCATATTCGAATTATGCGTTTTAATTTCACTAGCTGTAGGACATATCAAAATAAATATTGTATCATTAATGGTGCAATAGTATGGTTTTATATGACAGAAATTGTAAGTAATTAAATGAAAATATCTAAATAAGTCTGTAACTGGACTCATTTTTTTCACGCGGTACGTTTGAAACTCCATTAAAACGGAAGGTTTATTGCGATCCCGAAGAATTTACTGCGGTGACAATATAATTAATTTTCAGAAATAGTTGAGTAAACATACAAACTACAACTGTTGATTTTTTGACGAGATCTAAGTGTAGGGAATGCCTCATTTGTTAATGTCTCTCAATACTGCATACACGTACCATTTCCCATATAAATGGGCTGGTATTCTTTGGCAAATATCTCTGAAAGTAATGTGGTAAGGGGTTGAATTTTTAGTGTCATTAGAAGGGTGAGATATTTTTCATTAAAATGAGACCTAATTCATTGATTTCTAAGTGAAATGATATTTCGCTCAAACTACCTTAAGCACACTTTTGCATAAATTTGTGCATAAAGTCAACTCCAGAAGGAAGCAATCTTTAGGGAATACAGGATGACCTTGTCCCTTGAATTATATCCTGGGCCTCATTCTAACCTGACCGTAGAAGTTTAGTGCGGACATCGAAAAAGGAAAACGTATAGCTTCCACTCATCCCATTCAGTAACCAGCGATGAAGGAATCTTGCTTCTCTGCTAACACCGGCCTTTCCATAACACTTTCAGGGTTCATTCCACCGTAAAATTAGGTAGTTTCATTTTTTTATTTCAAGTTTCATTTTAATTTATCTTCCTCCAGGATAATTTGGAGAGATAAGTTCCATTTGATAAGCCGAATGACCACCATTCCATTGATCAGCCGAAAAATCCTTATACATTCCAATCTTTGCTGTTCGATGAGAGATTAAAAGATGTAGCAATGACCAGCTTATCGCGTTTAGAGGCAGTTTACAGAATCTAACCTCGTTGATAGTGACTTCTTTGAAGCATGAAAAATTCTAAATTTTCACAAATGTCCTAATGGTGGACGACAGTGAGCTCCAATTTATTCTACCACATGGGTTTTTGCTCCAGGAATCCTAGGTGGACTAGCCTGTATTCGTATGAGCCCAGAAAGATCTGGCTATCGATTTTGAAAAGAGGAGTTTTTTCCATCACAATAAATCTAAAGTATTGCTCCAAAATTCGATTGTCAGCCACAAGTACGTCAATAAGCCGGATAACTTTTCAAAGGGACTTAATTCTCTTATCACGCACCAGAATTTCAATGCTTGAAACCGAGAAAATTATTGACTCCTGGAGAAGAAGCGACGTTCCATTCCAGTTTCCTTATTCTCCCTGGGCTGAGTTGCCACGAACACCCCTTGGTGTTTATTGCCCATGGTACTTAGGCCATTCGCCTTTTTTCGCTGTGGGTCCATCCTAGCTCCGTCACCCGGAAAATCCCACCTCAATAAGGTGGCGATGGCATTTCCACAATCCTTGGTTTATACATAGTTATCCTATTTGGATGCTCGAGTAGCAATTGACGATTATCAGCCATGTCATCCGCATTATAATCATCGGGGTTTCCGAGGAATTCTCCAATGAACCCGAGTAAAAAGTCATCGCCACCTCATTTAAATTTCCCTCCCCATCTTCGACACGACACGAATTTCACGAGGTATTAGCTTCCCTGGTGCACCACGCGCGGAAGCAGGAATTGAAGAGTCCAGGCGCCCGTCGCGACAATCTACGTGCAACCGATACGGATAACATTCGCCGCGTGATTTTGTCGAACAAGAGTGCCAATGACGCGGAAACAAACGAGTCACTCCCGAGCTTCCCGGAAATTCGATCTTTCGCATTCAGAGCTTCCATTACAGACCTGTCGTGGAGGGCGATATAGCTGGTAGCTACCTCCTGATTTCCACTAAAACATCTTGGCACAAGTCTTGGCCACAAATGTAACTATTTCAACTTTCTTAGCGACTATTTTCTCTTCGGTTATTTCCACTTTCCTACTACTCGGGGTGTAATATCATAATCAGTTCAAACTTTTTTATATTTAATGAAAGCGCCATACTGAAAATATTTTGCTAGAGCCAAACTATTATGGTAGGAATGATCACAGGAATAAGATTAAGGAAATAGACTGCAGAACCGATAGATTTAAGATGTCATTTTTCCACGTACAATATGGGACCATAATAGTTGTGGTAGATCAGGTTTAGGATACTGACTAGGTTAAATAGGTTTTTTCAGTAGTCCTAAATATCTTAACATGAATTGTAGATACTAACCTCGCATGCAATCTCTGGCATGATATACCTACTCCTGCATGATTTAGTATCTTGTCGTGCTATTTATTTGACGCATTAATAATACTAACCAGTAGTTACTTATATCTTGAGTAGTATGCTGCATGGTAGCATGTTCTTCTTCCTATCACTCTCCTAGTTTGTGGTCTGACTGCGTACCGTTGTCCTGACTGCTTTGGCCTGCGTCTCGCATTCGGAGGAACGCGCGCGGTTCTGATTGAACTGGGATGAGTGCTGCATGCCCGGTGTGGAATCACCCCGTGCCACACACCCTAGTGGTGGCTTGCGCAGTATTTCGTAGATGTAGATGTAGACGTAACACCATATTCAGATGAAAATGATTGAGGAGTAAAAATACGAATGCACTCCCTTATGAAAATGCACAGCCATGCGTCGAAAGCTGAGGGACTGCAGCGACCCGGCGCGGCGGCCGTTCCCTCAGAGCGACCCGCCCGCATTCATATCAAAGGAGGAAACACAGAGGGTGGATTTTCAAGAGAAGAGCTAGAGCCTGAAGAGAGGGAGCACCGGGCGGAGCCCAGTGATCGGAGGGGCAGAGCATCGCGAGCAGGCGAGCGCAAGCAGCCGTCAAATTAGTCCAAAGAGTCCCTCCTGCTCGTGGCGTGACTCGCTCCGTGCCTCCACTCGCGCGACCCCCCCCCCCCCCGCTTGGTGGAGGAGTGGAAATTCCACTCCACAATTTCGCCCTCTGCACCCCAAAGGGGACTCGAGGGAATAAATACGAAAGGGAAAGGAAATACTCTCCAGAGGGCGCGCCGATGGCGTTTTCCCTCGCCGCAGCAGTCCTTCACTCGCGCCCTTAACCTCCGCCTCCTTCCCCCTAGCCACACCACGGCATGACACGGAAAGAGACCCTTTGGTATGAATATTTCACGGCGGCGCACGGCGTGGCATTTGTAAGCCAAAATCTTGTAACTATTATTATAAATGAGATAGGGAGATGAGCCAATAAGCACTATGAAGATGTTGTAACGCAGAATATCGGCAAAATAAAGTACTGTACTAGCATTAAACCGCTAACCTTAACAATGAAGGTCCGATCATCTAACTCTGGAAAAATTGCAGCTAATATAAATATTTTCAAATGCATGGATATGTATATGTATGTAAGTATGTATAAATGTATATTCATAGTTTTCGCTGTGGAAAAAAATTCTTTAAATTCTCCTTTTGACCAAGTAAATAACTTACAGGTTATGTGAAGGTCATACTCTTTTTACTTATACTCCTAAACTCTTTTTTCTCGAATATCAGATGCAGCTTATGTTTTACGAATCAGATACATCCTACAGCTGACTCATTTCGATTTGCTTGCATAGCTATTGCATTTTCAAACATTCATTAGAAGTTTTATCGCAGAGAAAAATAAAACAGACCTAAGCTCAGAAGGTTGCATTGCCAACAGTTGGCTATATGAGCTTCTTAAAATTGTCTCCCGAGTCTTCATTTCCCGTTGGACCACTGCTGCGTTGATTCCTCACGGGAGCGGAGTTATGTCCCCATTTGACTGAACACTTGGTTTCAGAATAGTTCGCAGTAACGTCTGAGAGAAAATCATCGAGGAATAAAATCAGTCTCTGAAGAAGATGAAAAAATTAAAAAACTTTGTTAACTCCGCTTGTAAGATTTTAGAGACACGAACCGTAATTCGACATTTTGGGTCAGCTTCAGGGGAAACTTCAACATCGATTTTTATTCAACATCGATCACTGAATTTAATAATTCATTTTTTGTTTTCCACGTAATTTGACATTCTTTACTTAATTTGCAATTATATTTTAATTTTAAATTATATTTTAATTTGTAATTTTGGTGAAGTTGCATACGTACTAAAAACAATATTTTATTATCACCTGAAGATAAAACAAAAGGTCGAAACCTGGGTTGTGACAGTAAAATCTTCCAAGAGGAGTTAACAAAGTTACTCCGATTTACACGCAGTTAGTCAATGGTCGGTTGAAATACCCGCAGCCTTTTGTAATAAAATAAAATCTCGCGGTTATGAATTAATATCCAACGTTTATTATAAGGAGTTAATAACTTCGATAGAACTATTACACTTAAAGAGAATAACGAAACAAAATGGGGTATACCATTCAATTGATTAATCAAAAAGAAAACTAACGCAAAGAAGATCGCCTATCAACATCAACTGCAGCGTAGAGATTTCAAAATACCTGCTGAATGAAAAATACTACCATGCTTGAAACATCGTCACAAAAAGAGCACCGAGTGATCCGATAGATCGATATGCATCGTCTATTTCTCGCCCTCTGCAGTCACTCTACCCAACTCATTACTTACGCAGTCACAACGGTGGCAGCCAGCCGCGTCTCGCCGTGTTCACAAAGGAATCGCTTATTCGGAGGCCGCCGGGTGGACGAGATGAGTAAACTGAAATGGGGCGGAGGAGCATCGCAAGCATTAGCGAAGGCGACACGCTTGCTGTTTGGATTCGCTTCGAGAGGCACCTGGTGTCAGCACCGATTGGTAGACGACGAATTCCGCCGAGGCCCGAATGCAGATTAATGCTTCGCTACCCGCCGAGCTTTGGCACGAATGCACACTGCAGCTACTTCTCTGGGGCCGGCTAAAGACCACGCCGCGAATGGGCGACGGTGAGGGTAGGCTCAAATGCGATTCAAAGGTTCCTCACGATTACTACCAGTAAGGTACGTCAACCGTGCACGGTTATTTAACATCACCTGGAAAATGAAATCACGGATAAATTCTGGCATTCGTCGGACAAAAAAACTACTTACTCACCCATTTAATGAGGTCCCAAACTTCAGAAAGTAATTTTTGTATTTGTATCATAAACAAGTCTTTCAAATATTTTATCATTATTAGAAGTTCTCATGAAAACTGTTTCCAAATTACATGCAATATAAAGTTGGCCTTGATGCAGAATGGAATGGAGTCACGATCACCTTTCACCATGTGGCCAAATCTTTGGAATACAAGAAATTTTGTAACATAAATCTGACAAATGAAGTCTAGAAGAACATATAACTTGGCAATTTTTTTTTCAATATATTCTACCAGTAAAGGTAAGTTTTCTCGAATGTCAGAGAATCTCCTCCCGGTTTTCTACATACTCAGGGGCCTATTTCCCTCTATTATATATTTCTTCGCCTCTGCATACCATCTATCCTTCTTCATCCCGTCCATGAAAACTATTCTTTCTTCCACTTCCCCGCTTGCCCAACATCCTTCCCTCTGTCACACTCTAGCAACCCATCACCCTTTATTACATCCTTCAGCCATCTATCCTGCCTATCCCGAATTTCATTCAGAAGCTTCCTTTCCTCGCCCACCAACTCAAGCACTTCCTCGTTAGTCTTCCTTTCCGTCCACCTAACCTTCTCCATCCTTCTCCACACCCACATCTCAAATGCCGGCAGCCTATTCTCGTCCTCCTTTCTGAGGGTCCACGTTTCTGCCCAATGCAACGTTACGCTCCATATCAAGCTCTTCGCCAGCCTCTTATTCACATGCCTATCCAATGTCCCCGTCATCAGCTCCCTTCTATTGCTAAACGCCTCCTTAGCTAGCGCCATTCTCTTCCGTACGTCCTTGTTACTATTCCCGCTTTCCTCTAGTGTGCTATCTAAGTTATTAAATTGTTCTACTTGCTGCAGTTTCTGTCCTCCAACTTTAATCACAAGCCTCGCTTTCTTTGTCCAAGAGAATCTCATTACAATTTGTTTTCTTATGATTTGTCTTCATTCCGAAAATCCCGCACTGCATCTCTTAAGCGTCTACCAAATCATGCAGTCCCTTCAAAGATCCACTAACCAATGCCTGATCGTCCGTGAATCTAACCGATGTTATAAGGTGCCCTTCCACTTTGATTCCAACCTCTAGTTCTTCCCATGCCTGTCTTACCATTTCCTCAGCTTAAATGTTGAAAAGCAATGGCGACAACGGGCACCCTTGTCTAACCCCACGACCTAGGCTTGCCCCCCCCCCCCCGATTCACCATCAGCCACCCTCACCTGCGCCCTTTGAGTCATTTATAAGTTTTGGATGAACTGGTCATCGCCTCAGTAGTTTTTGGCCTTACCAATTTTCCTTCGCCCGATTGGCTATTCCTCGTAGTTGATCATTTAGCTCCTAGTGTTTTGCCTTACATTTGTCGGTGTTGGCATTTTTCCAGTTCCTTCTCTCCTCCATTTTCCTTATTACTTCTTCCGTAACCCACTGCTTATTTACCCTACTCATTTCCGCTGTTTCTATTGTTTTCTTGGCCGCTCTTACAATGTTTGTTTTAATACTCTCCCATCTTTTCCTCGATTATTCCTGTTTCTTTAGCTTCTTCCTTCCTTCTTTAGCTATTCCTGTTTCTTCTACGATGGTGTTTATACCAAGTGTTTGTTACTACTAATTTATTCCTCCTACAAAATTCAACTGCCTTCTCGCTGCGATCATTACTCGTTCCTAATCCAAACTCTCCCACTTCATACCCATCTCTCCCTTACCTCACTACTGCGTTCCAGTCGCCCATTACTATTAGATATTTTTTGCTCGGCACTTCTCTGATTATCTCCTATATCTGTTCGTACACCCCATCCACCTCTTCCTCCCTATGATTGCTTGTCGGCATGTACACCTGGACCAATACGAAATTTGTTGGGCGCGGTTTTATTTCTACCACTAGTATCCTGTCACTCACCTGTTCAATATTTACTATCCTCCTCTCCAATTTTGCGTTCAATATTATGGCTACCCCACATAGACTCTCAATCTCACCACTATAGATTACCCAGTAACTATCAATACAGTAGTCCCCGCTGTCCTTCCATCTCACCTCGTACAGCCTCAAGACACCCATTTTCTCTCTATCCATTTCCCGTTTAATATTTTTCAGCTTTCCAGCCCTCATCATTGTCCTAACGTTCCAATTTCCTATTTTTATCGGTACTTTCCTTCTCTTCTACCTTTTCTTCTTCTTAGTCCTTGTATCCTGTGATGACTCTGTTGAGCAAGGATTTCGTGTGATGACGACCTCGGGGGCCTTGCCTCCTCCGGTGCCGGATCCGACACCCGCAACCAACCAGAATTCATTTCTCTTTTAGCGAAATTCATATTTCTGGGTAGTATAATAGTCGAGAAGGGACTCCGAACCCCGCTTTCCAACGGTGAGTTTCATGTGACACTATCACGAGACTACCTACCTGTTGTCTGGCTCCTACCCTTCGGCCTATCCGACATGGGTGGCCCTACCGGGAGCAATATAAATTGCTCCCGCCAGTCCAGCTCTAGGGATCATTGGAACGCGCAAGCCCTTCCACCACGTCAAGGTTGTAGCGCGGAAAGGACATTGGCAATAACCGAGTTTATTTCCGGTAGAAACGTATAAACATTCGCCCACCGTGATATGATAGAACATCTGCAAATAAGAAAGAAAGATATTCTATATAACTATCAGAAAATATTTGTTTGAGCAATATTTTCGATGCTTAACATACTTCCAAGTAGCCAAGCAGTGCATTTCCAAGCATCTGACAGTGATTAACTCAACATAAGGTATGAAAAGGATTTCAATTTAACGTACTTGTAACGAAGCGTCGTGTAATGCATGCAGTAAATTTCGAGGTCATTTGACGGCTGGGTGACTGTTAACGTCAAGCACATGTAGGGATTTGAGACGTGGAACAATATTCTTGAGTGGCACGCAAAACTCTCATTTTGAGGAACGAAAAAAGCCCCAAACTGTTGGATACAACTTTCAATAAGGAAAAACTCGCAGAAAGACTAATAAACACAAACTTTGTTTGTTTTCGCCTTAGAGCTCGCCACGTGCACCTGTAGAAAGTTATAACCAAAGCTCACGGCGTGAATAAGAGCGGACATTCATCTACAAAAAAACTTTTTGTTTAAAGGAGAGTCGGAAATCGTGTAACCAGACGAGAAACTGGGAAAGGCTTCAGTGAGAGGAATCTAATAAATAAAGAGGCGCTTCCAAAACCAGTTTGAGATTCGGGGCAAATAGCTCAAAAAGAATTTTTTAATCAAGGGAGAGGTCAAGTTGAATGAAAAGCAAAGGTTAAGAGAAATTAAATTGGCGACTGGAACCTGATTCGCTCCTCAAGACATCTCCTCCTCGAGGCATAAACAAGCATATACATTAACTTCATCATGAGAGTCCCTAAAGGAGAAAAATCACAGGCTAACCAATATTTCGCCCGAACGTGATCGGCTTCTATCGCAGTGTCTCGCAGTTATTCCTTGAAAGTGACCCACGGATATTTATGCCATCTTTGAAAATCACATTAAAGGATGGACAGTAATTTACATCGTACTTGTACTACATAAAGCACAGAACGTCGTGAATGCAGGGGACTTTCAATAATTTACGAAAGCAATGATACACATTGAACGAGGAGGATGGAAATTACAAGTTTCCACAAGCTATCCGAAGCATTCATTCTGAAATAAATAAAAAGCCAATAATAAAAGTCTCGGGAGAGAACAAACGAGTAGACAACATTACGAGAACCGTAGAAGCGCTTTACTCGGAGCTCATTGCTCAAGAGCAGTCTCCGCAGATCTAGCGTTTTTCAACTTATAGCTCTTAAGGAAGGGATATCGATTACCTGACATAATAAATGACTTAAAATTAATAAAACTCGAGGTATTAAGTTGACAGAAGCACTGGCACTTAAAAAACTTACGTTTACGGTACATACGCGAACGATTGATCGTTTTACCTAACGTTGTTCAGGCCTCCATAGCTCCTGTACACAGCTATGCATAAACGGCAGATGGACCCAACTTTAAAACTTCAGCACTGAAGGCTGCGCACGCCCATGCAATAATGACTTTGGGTTACACATAACCCAAGGATGAACTACCATTATTGAAATGCCAAATGAACTGGTTTAGTCATTCACTTGTATCTTGCGCAGGTTTGATGACTGCTAGAGAGAAATACATCTAGTGATTAGACTCGTTTTAGTTTACTACAATAACTCGTTTTTAATGATACGAAAAACACGATCCAACATAAATAGGGAGGACATTTCAAAGTACGCCGACATAACTCCCTTGAGGAAGCCAGACTCTTAGAGCACAGAGAGATTTGATAATCCTTAACGTACATCTGACTAAAATGTAACTCGACCAGTATTTTCCTAAAAGCAAACATTTGAAAGACTCGTCATTCCGCATTTTCATTCCATCGCACGAAATAGTAGAATATATAAAAACTACTTTCAAAAACTGCACATCGCGCGTAAAAATAACATGGGCGGAGAAAAGAGAGGTGCCGAACCTGACGCTCTCACAAAACAAAAGAAATGAAGAATTCACGCCTAAGCTTCAGAAAACTCTTCCCCACTCAGCAGTCAGAAGCTCTCTCGTCTTTTCTTAAAATAAAACGTGCACGTATAATAATGGATGGAGTGAGAGGACAACAGAGTGAGAGGGAGATAAAGACACCAAACATGGGCCCAACGAAAATAAGGTAAAAAAAATGATAGAGGCGTTTGGAATATGCCCGAAAGCTGTCACCCACTTGGGAGGGGGTGTCGAGGGGTGGGGATGGCCTCAAAAATGTTCGCTCCAGCGAGAAAAACCCAAATTTGAAGGTGGGAATCCGATACTTTTGAAGAGAAGAGGGATGAGGGGCAGAGGGAGGCGGACTGACTAGTGACTATGGCGACACCTCAAGGACGAGAGAGGAAGATGGCCGCTGAGCGCACTGGAGATGGGCGTCGTCCTTGTCTTTCATCGGCAGAAGGCGGCGCTAATGGGTCTTCTCGGGACATGACGGCGAGTGTGTAGGAAAAAATAAATACGGAACATAGCATGTACACCGCTCGTCAGAGGCTGCACCTTTCCTCCTCCTCGGCGGTTTCACATGCCGTTCTCTCTAAACTGTGACGCAAAGGAAACCCACGTATACATTTCGCGGATAAAAGTATTAGTTATACCTCTGCGCGCCCAAGTTGGTGAACCCTCGTGCCTCAAAAGGCCAACGAGGAAACAATTTTATCAATGCAGAATGTTAACCACAATATTTTCGGTACAGTCATTCATGCAAAGTAAACGGAATTTTAGGCTTGAGAAGCGAACCCTAGGAGGCAAAATTCGGGAGGAAGAGATCTCAGACATTTTTCCAGTGCATCATTCCACGCGAGTTTCCATAAGTGGATACAAAATCCCACTTACGAAAATAGCTCAGAGGGTATCTCTGTCCCTACGTAAATTACTGCGTGGAATTTCCAAGTTGCATCCCTTTATTCGCCAATTTGTGATTTAGCGAGAGATTTTCACGTTAAATATTAATTAATCATAAATACGAAATACATTTACATTGGATGCAATTTGAAAAAGTGAAAAATATTCTTTAAAATGTCACAATAGAGAAGCAATTCATCCTAAGTTAAAATACGTAGATTACCTACCCATCTTGCGAAGCTTTCGAAATATCAGGCCAACCATTCACAAGTCATATTATGAAAATCATTTTGGGATGATATTTATGATTTATAGAACCTTTTCAGCAGTTTGATTAGTACCATAGTATGGATAAATTGTTACATTTTTATTTCAGCAATCATGAATGGCATAAATTAAAAAAATAATATTTCGAGGAAAGTCAAGAATATCAAACAGTTTATATTTTAAAGACAGGAAAAATAGATACTCGCTATTTGATATGTAACAATGAACTCCAAGAAAACAGGTGGGCGATCAATCATTTTTTCTTTTTCACTTAAAGTTATTAAGGCGCTAGACGAATATTCATAGGTGTGGTGAACAAAGATTTAACTCTGGTCTGCGATCAATAAGTGGATCATGCGATATCAAGAGGATGCCATTCAGCAAGAGGTTGAATTGGGATCCAAAAATCAAACCTCATGAGCAAGAAGAACGCTGGGATCCTCATACGCATGTATTGAGACGCATGCTCTGAGCGACGAATAAAATAAATGTCAAACAAACGAGGCATGAAAGTTAGACTGCTCTCAAATTTATAATCTTGGCGAAAAGTGTTCCACTTTAATTAGCCAAATCAACTAACAATAAACGATGAGCTTCAAACATTTAGCTATACTTTCGTCCAAAATTCACGTCAGGAACGGGGTTGTTCCACACATCATTATGTACATGAAAATGTATGTACTGTGAGGGCACCGGCACATCAACCGGTGTAGAGAAAAATACTTTAGCCCATTGAATCCTATGCTACTATTCATGTCATGGAGAAAAATTCAGCCAAAAATCGAGGTGATCCAATCAACTATCCATGAGAGACGAAGAAACGATCTATATTAAATAACTATGGACACCAAAAATACATCGATGAATGAATACAAATGAATCGATATGTTACTTTCAGAAGCCACAATGGAAGGAGGGCTTTGCTACCAAATCACCTGGCGTATGTACACACGATTTCTGCGGGAATGGATGCAGGTAAGTGCTTCGGAGCGGAGTCAGGGATTAATGCGGGAGGCGATGCATGCATACAGAACACGTGTCCCATGCGTATATTATAGAACGTTTCCCGTTTCTCCGGCGAAAGGCAAATTACGCGCTGCAGGGCGGGAGAGGCCCGGGGTGGGAGTGGCCGGCGCAAGACAGAAGGTGGGAATTTGCGTTCCGCCGAGATCCATCACGCGAGGGTCGAAACACGCGCTCGTGAACGCACGGAAGACAAAGAGCGGAGGAGAGATGGCGAAAGGCGAGGGAAGTAAAGGGAGAGTAAACGCGAGAGAAGCGGCAAAGGAGTGAGCAACGAAGGAGGAGGAGGGAGGCGGGGAATTGAATTCATAGAGGCGAGAAATCGTCCGAGCCAACCTCTCAGGAGTTCACTGCAGAAAAAGTTAATTTCAAGTGTAGGGAATGTCATGATACCGGAAGATAAAGTTAATGGGATTAATTTAATAACCGAGGAATGTGAATTCTCAATTTTATCAGCTGCAAAATTTTTATATGTCGACTTCAAGTGACCTACTGTCATCAATATCATAAATTACACGAAATGCTTGAGACATATTTACGTTTTACACGGTTCTTGAGGCAGCTAACGCAAGAAATATGATTTTGAATCTCAACATATGGTATTAATGGGAACAACATTTTATAGTTTATCATTTGAGCTAAAAAAGGAGTAAAGAGCTTCAATCCAAAAAGCGAAGGATTTTTTAAATCACCGTCCAATAACGAGATTCTTGTTCAGATTCATTTTTCACGGGTTTAAATTAAAGGTAAAAATACCATTCTGTTAAGACTCTTTCAGTCAAATCGGAACCTCGTACCGAGTTTTTAGGTCGAGTTGAGTGTCGGCGGATGGTAATGTCACGCCAGAAAATACATTTTACCAACTCGTTACAGAGGGTTTGTCCGGACACCATTTTTCAGAGAGATCTTGCTTGGGTTTATTTAGCACCATGCAGGAACGGTGACAAGATTACGCGAAAGAGTCACAAAAGTACCGCTTAAACTTCTCGCACAATCAGCTGGCCGAGAGGCAAAGGCCTTCGGATCGAAGGATAAAATAAAGGAAATCCATAAAAATAGGCTACGTAAGAAGGTTAGCCACCGCCATCCCCAGCTTCTATGGTATGTACTCCCAAGCGCCGCTGCGTCAATTATGCGCTTGAGTCAAGAAGAATTCAAACACACATATATCTAAACTTCTCCGGATACTATGGTGTGCATATGACTTCGTAACAACAAATTAAATCCACTTTGCCTCATAAAACAACCACAGCACGAAGGAGTGCCGCCTTACTTCCTTAGACCTCATTTCATAATCCTCCGCGTTTCCAAGACGCGGCCCAAGATGCTCCTCCGAGGCAAATCAGAGTCTATTCAAAAGCGATCCCGCTCGCGGAAAGTCAATAGCAGCGCCACCGTTGGAACACGAGCACACGAGAGACGAGCACACCCCAAAGGCGGAGCAACGGGGGCGAGGCGTGGGGATGCGGCGAACACGGTGAGGCGGAAGCGGCACACACGGGGACTCGCTCTCTGCCTACGGCGGCTGTTTATACATTTCGCACCCATAAAATCCCGGCATGCACCTCTCCAGGGGCTTGAGATAATGAAGTGCCTCCCACTACCGCAAAATGCACGTCCTTTACTTGACGTTCAGCGTGCCGCTTCTTCCTCCCTTCCCCTACATCCCTCCCCTCTCTCCCTTTCCTTCCCCTTCCACCCTTCCCTCCCCGACTCGCAAACACAAACGCCTCAACACTCCTACACAGTCCGTTCCACTTTTAATTGACTGCATTGTCTCTTATGAAGGTACGTTTCCTGTGTATATCTCAATAAGGCCGAAGGTGCATTGTATTGTTGCCGGAGGCAGCAGAGAAATTCACGTACTACAATAGCCGCGGACTTACAGTACACCGAAGAGTCTTCCAACACGCATCTATCATTCCCCAAAGTAACCTAATTAATATTGGCCCGTAGCTGAAAATGTTCCTCAATGAGGCACATTCCTGAGGCTGTTCCTCAATGAGTGCGCACAAGGAGCATTATTCGGCAACGTTTTCCATAAATAAGGCCAACACAGCCAACTTAATGAAGAAATGATCTATCGCAGACACCAGCGTTGGAGCCGCCGCAAGATTGCGCGGCACGGGGTGTTTGGACAACAGCCGTTTAAAGGAAGGGTATAGAAGAACGGATGAGGGGAGCTAATGGGTGGATGGCGAGGATGTTTTTGCACAACTATTTTCTCGATCGCCTCCCACTAGTAAAATGTAACTTGTAAATGGTGCACGGTGAGGAAGAATTCATGAACTTGTTCGTTTGACATCGAATTCCTCATATTTAGCAGCTTTCTTCTCGTCTTAAGAGGCGTTGGGTAATAGAAAATCAGCCGCGATAAATGATATGAAATATAACAGACTTTTCTGGTAGCCTTCGGATCTCCATCAGCCACCGACAAAGTTCACCCAATGGTTTCGTCGTACTTTCTGCACGCAAAGGAGAAAAATTGACCGATTTAACAAGATGTTTTGAGCTTTTGTGGAATACTCGACATGAGGGGAAGTCGGGTTAAGGGATGGAGGAGAAATGGTGGCGGGGTTTGCATTGGTCGCGGCGTGGAGAGGTAGAGGGACCAAGGGTTGAAATTCGCTATGAAAAAAATCATTTGACTTGACCGGGATTCGAACCCGGATCTCCCAATTGCCGTGTGTTAGTCAGGTAAACTTTTGGACTTGAGGCGTGAACATCTAGTTCGCATAAACCCCCACTCGAAATTCGCCTTGAAGGAAGATGGCTTGGTTGTGTAACTGGCTAACACACCTGACCGGCAATTGGGAGATCCGGGTTCATATCCCGGTCAAGACAAATGATTTCGTGCCACATCATTTGTCAAATGCAATGATTGGAAATTTGTAGAAGAGGGAATTGGGCAGAAGGCAAAGGCCAGTCTTGGCTGTTTGATGAATGTATTATAATAAGTTCTTTAAAGTCGAAAATGTTTCATTGCTTTGCGAACAACGTGAGGTTTCACAAAATCTGGGCATAAATTACCAAGTCCATCGAACTTTCATGATTGCTTATAGCAGACATGAACAAAACGCACGGCTTCCACTTGTATTCTATAGATCCCTAAGATTAAACATTTTCGCGCTGGGTCCCGAAACCAACCGCATATACAGGTGTTAGATATAGAAGTTATTGGTGTTGGTTGCCATGTGGCAGATGTTTGTTTTATGGTTACTCAGTGAACAGACTAGTTGGTGATATTGCGTTTGTACTGTTGATGAAGTATTACAAGAAATTAACAAGACATCAACTGATAAGTTTTTGCTTAACTCAGCAAAACTAAACAACAGGTATACGGATTCATTTAGCCACCCACACAGCCTATCGTCGAGAGAGATCTAAATCTTCCATGCAGAGGATTAAATAACGCAACCCTCTCGCCTGTTTCGCCATCACCCTCACTCCGAAGGTGCATGTACCAACCCCCGCCACACTCCTCCTTCCGTCTCCCTCGTGATTTGGGAGCGGTGGGGGGTAAAGGGCGGGGGCGGGGAAGATGGGGAGGCGCTGAGTAAACTGCTCCGCCTTCGCACGTCCACTACTCTCCCGTGTCAAACTCCCAGCAAAACCTCCCTTCGCCTCTCTCACACCGCCCCCAGCACACACAATGGGATGTGGGGGCAGAGAGCTTCTCCACCGATGCCTGTGTCCCACCCCACCCATCCCTTGCGTACCCTCGGGTGCACCCCCGTGGCTCGCCAACTGTCCCGGATTCTCCATTAATTAATTTTTTTCATTTCAAGGCCTCCATTCACACGGATTCCGTATTTTTTCCTCATTAAAGTTTGAACGAAAATTTCTAAGAATTATTCCGTAACCATCATTTGCAGCGATTGATAATTTTTATCTAACGTTCCGCTGAACTTACGATAGGATATGATAGCTATTCAAGCGATTTGATCACAAATTAACTAGTTCTTGGTAGATACAGTTCGTTTACACTGATCATTAATGTCTGTTTTGAAAACTATGCTTGCAAAATCATATCAAGAAATTTCACGGAAATATTTTTCCTAATTTCGTGGAATTCTCCGAACCAACTTTTTACGGGGGTCGTTAATATTTCCGCGAGTAAAGTAAATCCACCAAGAGAGGTTATCATTTCTATGTCATTTAGATTGCCGGGCAATAAATAAGTATCGGGAATCTAGAAGCATGGGAACAGTAGTGATCTATGCATAAACCAGGAAAGCCACAGAGCCGTGTTTATATTCCCATTACAGGTGAATCTTTCTTGTGGCAATTTTTACGCATTTCATCGCCGTAATTAACCAAGGATGAAGAGCATTTTGAGGAATTGGCAATCCTATTTTCACTACGGGATTTATGAAGAGAAACTCTGTCAACCCCTTTCTACTTCCTGCCTTGCACCACTTTAACCAACCCCACCCGAGGAACAAGCGATTTCCGGAGAGGAGGTGTAGACATTTATCATGCGACGACGAGGCGACTACGCCCCCTTTCTCCCCATTGGCTCCTGTGGGAGAGTGCCAGCAGCCGCCCAGAAACCAAACGATTCCCATCTCTCCACACAACTTCGCACACAGCATCGCTTCTCCATTCATTCTTTGAAAACCTCCGTACACGTTCCCTTAGTTCAGATGGAACGGAATAATTTATGCCACAGGTAAAGCGTGAAATATAGATTCAGGCCGGGAAGGTAAACAGATCCTTAATGATGAATATCTGAATACCCACCGGGTAAGCAAGTGCATTTCCGAATAGGTTCCCAGGACTAAAGAACACCAAGTACCATTTTTAATCATACAATGTGCAATCATAGCGTAACAATGTTCAACGTGTTCATTGAAATGTGTCCAATGAACACGTTGCAATGGAAACATATTTCGGAAATAATCATTCCAGTTACGAGAAATTTGAATAATTCGTAAGTACTAAGTTATGCGCGAGATAGATCATGGAAACACCGTATTGACTGGCTCCACGCCAACTCTTTCGAGCATTCCTTTTGAAGGACGCGAGACAATAAGCGCTGGAGCGTCGTTCTTTGTGGAAGGAGGGTGGAACTTCAGCCACACGAGCCAGCGATCTTTCTGACTGCGCTCGCGTGCAAGGCGAAGGGGCTCCGAGGCCCACCCAAGCTGTGCAACACACTACTGCGTTATATCGGCCAGGATGGATAAGTCATCCGCGTAGGAGTTTAACTGAATGTTTGTCCGTGCTAAGTCCCCGACAGGCCATACACAGAACACCGTCGAGGTACGCATTTGCTCAAACACCCCGCTCCTTACCCTAATATCTCTTCCCTCCTCACCAACCCTCTCCTTAAATCCAAAATACTCACGCCTTTCTTCCTCCTTCCCTCCATGTCAATATCCTCCCTCTCACTACCCCCTTCAAAGTCCCACTATTACCTTGCATCGCGTGTTCCAGGGCCTAATCTGCTTCATTCGGATTTCCACAATCCGACACACCTTTACCCAATCCGCATCCAATAGTTCGTTCTCCTTTATCCCTTGGCAAGTTACTCGCGCCATATTCTAAATCCTTTCTACAAGAGCTGCGATCATCCTCCTTTAAACGCAACGTTTCGGCATCTAACAATTTATAGTCCCAATAAAATTTTAACCTTATCTACCATTACTAGACGTCGGTTTTCATAAGGAAACTGGGTAGATACTTGCATGAAGACGCGATAAATATGATGGAGAAAGGGAGGTAGCCAATGCGAGTATTCTGGTAGAGAAAAGAGAAGAAGATTGTAATCAGAGGAAAATGCTGGAGATGGATAACCAGAAGAGGATGTTGGGCCAAGGGGAAGGGATAGGGAAGAGGGGAGAAGTTTTGTGGCCTCAGACAGGATAAGAGATACTCAGAATTAAAAGATCAGGAAAACTGGGGACCATTTAATGATTCAAGTGAGGGTTGGATTTTAATAGACCAACAATTTTGAGGGGTTCAATAAAGATAATCCTGTGCTTGAATCTACCAATATAGTTAGTTTTTTCGTATTTTTACTTAAAGACGCGGTTTTCAACAATTTCATTCAAGAATAATTTTAGATTTCAACGAGTAACAGAAACATGTCATATGATAAGGCTTTATTAGTCAATGTACATCTTTTCCCGATTCCGTCGCTAATAACCGCATTCCTTCACTAATCCTTAACAATCATTACATAAAATTCTATTAAGATGCATGCATAGTTCTATAAGCTACAATAACCGCATGACCGCTCTCACTTTCATTCACGTATAATCTTTCCCTACTGAGAATTTCAACTGGACTTTGGATTCATTTCAATCAGCCAACCGCGGGAGGTATGTCGGTCCACGCGTCGACCTGGCAATCCTAAGGGTCGCGGATCCGAGTCTCGCCTCGAATATGTTCACATTATTCCAGCGATGTTTGTCCAAGGATGACGGGATGCGGGACAAGGACGGAAACTGGGATAATGTGTAGCTAGAAAATCGGAAGCGGTTGGAGCATTCAAAAACCTCTATCCATCCACAGGAGATTACTTAGCTTCGAGACCCCAACAAGGATCAGCCAAAGACAAAGATCGCAAAGAGGTCAAAGAGGCAAAGATAAAGGTCGGAGAACACTTCTATTAGAGACACGCAGCTTCGTAATGGAACAAATAAGAGAAATAAAAATAGGTCGTATATTGAGAGGCATTTATCGGCTTAGCAAATTAAACTCTATCATAAAAAATGGAGAGAGCAAAACGTAAAGGAAAAGACAAAAGCTACAGGGGAAACATAAGCACAGTTAAGCGTCACAAAACCCTGTACCATGACTAGGGAAAACATAAGATCGTGCGACAACTTTCTTTCCTTCTGAATCACACTCTCGCATTATTTTGGGATCGTTCTACAAACTTGCGAACAAACTTGCAAATTGGGATTTTTAATTCATTTTATTTATCTTCACTATCCCGAACACAGCACAATAGTCGGAACGTCGGGTGGAATAACAGTAACAACGACGAGACACAAACACCCATGTCATGGGCAGATAATATCCTACCCAGGCGTGACTCGAACCCGCGACCCTCGGGTTAGCAGACGAGGACTTAACCCCGCCGCCACCCGGGCCGATAAATGAAATGCGGAAAATGCAGCACGCAACAAGTGCGTTGTTTCCCCAAATGATGAAGGTACCGTCGACACAGGTGATAATTGAAATGAGAACTCTGGTTCATTTTCCTTTTTCACAACGGTATTTCCTCAGTATTCCCAACGTTGTATACAAAATTACGTGAAATGGCAAATAATTTACGTCTGGATGATTTCAAACGCTAATTAACTTCCCTCGACGACGACAGAACGACCCAGTGAATGAGGTTCAATGGAAAGTTCTGAGAGCAGCGAAAGCGGAAACGCGCGCAATGCGTTACCGAATCCAAATATACAAACATCAGTCTTACAGACGTATAACCGGCATGCCTCACCACTTGTCACCTGCTCAACAATAGCCACTGATGAATACCTAAATTTCCACGAAAAGCGTCGTGTAAGCAGATGAGGATGCTCTCTCGGATACAATGAATAGGGGGTTAAATCTCTATCGTTTTTCTCATAAAGTCTGCTCGGGCCGGGACAGGCCTAATTTTAATTTTGTCCTCTTCGTTTTAAGTTTCTTTACCTTGAAACCTCCCTCCCATTTTACTCACGTCACGCCACTTGTGCCACATTTGTTTGTGTCTGTGTACGGCGAAAGAGGGCGCCATTTTTTTCTGTACTAGTGTGTGCTTCGCGGGAGAGGAGGACACAGTCGAAATACACCGGACTTTTTGTGAAGCTAGTCTCGTCGGCGGTGGGTCAGCTGACGGCAATCGGTGTGCCGAGAAAGTGGTGTGTCTGTTGGTGTGTGGCAGCGGGAGTAAGTCTTCCCTTTTTATATTATTTTCTTTTGCCATATTTCCTCCTGTTCCATCCACTTTGATTTACTGTTTCCCTCTTTATTTTATTTTATTTATTGTACCCCCACGTAAGGTCTGTCCCACCCCGTTTAATTTACAATCATTTGACTGAGTCGAGACGTCAGCCCCGTGCGAGTACAAATTCCAAGCTACTCCAATTCTTTGAGTGATCCGCAGATTGAAGTAGTTTGAACGAGATATTATTTCACAGAAAATTCAATGAATTTGGTCTCAAATAAAAGAAACTTTTCTCACATTTACATTAAAAAGAAATATCAGCCATTTACCTCATTTTCCAGACATTTGTCAAAGAATACCAGCAATTTTCCACGAGTATGCACTCCAGAGAGACTTTATACATTAATAATAAGTAATTTCTAACGCACAGATCTCATCAAATTTTGAACATAGCGTAATTTGCATATTTCCGAAGAATTTTTAGAAATACATAAATCAATTACACACCTGAGTATTTTTCATAGAATCACAACGAATCTTCGGTTGTGAAGGCGCTTTCACCGCATGGCGTAAAAGAAATACGTTAAGGATTTGAAAATTTTATTTTATTACTGAGAGTCATATAAAATTATGTTTTAAACCATTAATAATAAAATATTTACTTCATCGTTCTCACAGCTTCTGACATTGAAAAATAAAGTATTGTAACACGTCCAGCCGAATATGTTAGGTTGGTAGTGGGAGATTAAAATATGTCACATGGTAGCCCTGCAGTAGGACCAGTAGCGTACATTTATTGCTGCTCCGGTCGGCGGGGAAAATGATGGGGAAGGGGTGCTTCTACAATACCTCCGATAAACCGATGCCCGCTCAAGGGGAAATAAACAATTGGGGCTGAGCACGAGGGGAGGACTTGGGCATTAACAAGCGGAGGAGGTGGTCAAGATATTAAAATCTCTTGCGATCGGGTGATCGGGGCTCCTGCATACTGAAGAACCCTCGCGTACGGTCAGGTTGGTAATTCGGGATAAACAAAGGAGCCTTGTGCAGTCCAGGGACCAACCAATTAGCAGGAAGAAATATTCCGACGATCAGGAGCGGCCACGTGGACGTCAGCCGACGGGAGCCGGGCAGTAGTGGGCTACCGAGACGGTCGCGAACCCGCCGATAAAAAGGGTACCGAAGCAACACCTGTATGTGAGCCAATATTTCACCTTTTTGTGAATGATTAGGAATACAATTGAGTAATTGTATCAATTAATATAATTTACTGTATGATAATAAGCGTGCACGCCAAAAGGTTTATGCAATTGTATCTGAATAGCTAATGGAAAGTAAATACCTGGCATGTGTTTGAATCGGACTACATGTTATTTATGTTGAAATTGAAAATTGATCTGTGTATCTGCGGTAAGTGACTGATGTGAGGCCTTTAGAATAGAATAGAATAGAAAATAGTCTGTATTGTTCTGGGACTTTAAGTACCCTGGAACATAGAAAAGAAATAAATACATGTCATAACATAAAAGATTAAAAAACACTAAGCAATTTTCCATAGGTAATCAGTCATGTTTCTCTTGAACATCGAAATTGTCATAGAGGTTCTAACATTTACAGGTAAACAATTCCATAACTTGCAGGAGGAAATTAGGAAAGAGTGCTCAAATAATAAGGTATGGAATTTAGGGACTAAAAATAACTCAGTGACACGAGTTGATCTTTTTCCTGTATCTACATTACATATAACATTTTCATACAAATAGGTGGGGTTTTTGGATTTCAGAACCTTAAACACGTATAAAGCCTTTTGTAGTTTTCGGCGTTTATCCAATTTCAGCCATTTAATTTTTTCGTAATAAGGCGTGACGTGTTCATCATAGCGGATGTTGAAAACAAAACGCAGACAGGAGTTTTGAAGACGCTGCAGCTTAATGCACAGTTCTGAGTTAACATCTGAGAAAATGATTGAACAATAGTCAAAATATGGGAATACCAGAGTTTGAACCAGCTTCTGGCGAAGTGAAATTGGGAGCAGATGCCTGAAGTGCTTCAATTGGTACATAGTCTTATACACCTTTAATCTGGGAGAGGTAAGGTATGTCAGAGGGTCCCGGAAATAGAGGTTAAGGCTTTACAGTTTGAATGCGGTCAACATAATGATGAGGAAAAATATAGCTCAATCCTTTTGAATTGCTGAATATGGGGAGTCATAAGGAAAGAAATAATCCTCCAGGCTTCAAGCGCAATAAGAGGTTTAAATCCATCATAAATACGAAATCTATTATAACCAATCTAAACGACCTTCATGATTCATACGTGTTATTTCATGGTTCTTATAGGCCTTGTCAAACGACGCTGAACGTGACTTCAGTCCACACACACGAAAAATTTCTCGCGCATCCGAAAATGCGACATCGGGCACAGAAACATGGGACGGGACGATTTGAGGCAAGGAAAGCCGTCGAGTGCAGAAACAGATCGTGGAGAGAGTAGTCGAAGATCCGAAAGGCCTTTTGTGAAAGAGATATACCCCTCTCCATGACTACCCCCGCCTCCACTCACTCACTCTCGTCCCCCTTTTTCCTTCCGCTCCCCACGCCCCCGACCACAGCGCCCCCTTTCGTCAACCGCGGGGAGAGACTCTCCAAAAACTGCCATTTGTCAGCGAAGAAAGACATCGAGACTTTTAAAAACGAGGTCACGGATAATCCCGGAGGTTTCAACCCAAATTTTTTCACCTTTCAAATTTCTTTTTATAGTCCCCTCGTCCTTCCGACCCTAACGCGGCGATTCCTGGGAAGGGGTTCGCGTGATTCGGATTAAAGGATAAAATCAGCGTGCGATTCAAGTTGGGCGAGAAAGGTGGCGCAAAACGCTTCACGGCATTTGCGCGACGCGAAGAGGACAGAGGGGTGGGTGGGCTGGCTGGCGGTGGCAGTGGGGTGATCTCATGGAATTGATTGGGAGGTAAAAGAAAAGAATTCTCTCGCCGTTATTCCAGAAACGGAGTGGATGGAAAGGCGGTGTTTGGGCCGGAAAAAATCAACTCCTCCTTCCACCCCCTCTCCCTCTCCTTCCCCCCGACCCCTCCGTCGACACGAGAGAAATTGGATTTGGATGATTCCAAAGTGAAGAGAGAGAGAATGAAGAGGAGTGTAGTGGAAGATTGGAATTGAAATCAAGCGAATGGGAATGCTTGTCGTTCCGGGCGTCGTTCCGTGGACAGCCCTTTTGTTCCGCGGCTGTCCCAATTGCACTCCCCTCAACGACTCTATTCCAACAAACACTGATTGACGACCGGAAAACGATTTCATCTTCCGCCACCAATAAACGGACTTAACTGCGTGAAGAAAGGAAGCAAATCCCTCGACTTTGATGCGCATATTGAATCGACTTAAGATCTACCTTAATGCTTATTTTCCACCTACGAGCTTACATCTAGAGAGCGACAAACAAATCCTGATGGCGCAACGGGTATAAAAAAATTTCCACCAGAATGTAATTAAACTAAATTTAAATGAACCTTTATTTAATAAGACAAGAAGTTGCCTTCGAAATGAGATGAAATACAACTCGAAGATGAAGAAAAAACCAATTCATTAGACAAATTTTGCAACACAACATAATCTCGATTATGATACTCAAGAAAAGAATCAAGAAGAATCACAGGAAATATTCAAACATGGGGGGTGAACTTTTTTGGAAGAAATTTCAATGAGAAAAAGTCAGCCTGGAGCGGGAATCGAACCACGAACCTATGGTTTGACGGACCATTGCGCAGACCACTACGCTATCCAGGCTACCTGATTCCCATGGCAATTTTGGTGGATACAATGGAACTAGATCTTACTTTCCCAAGTGAAGCTACCGGTGTTTGTTAAAACGAAGCCTGCTTAAAGTGAAGCAGTCAAATCAGCAAAAGCTCAGTACAAGCATATATTAAATAAGGAAATAATCAGGGGTTAAGGTTTAAAAAATCATAACTAACTCTTCATATTGTGTTTACTCCGAATTATTATAGGCTATTTATTGTGGTGTAGCTTCTTAAAGTAATTGAGAGAAATGCTGCTAATGCGTTTAGCTTTTTCAATTTTAAAGTTAATTTGATATTTTTGTGAAAGTTGAGCGTTAATTTGGATACTATAAATATGTGCAATTTAAGCATATAATTACATTTTAGTTTAATTAGCTATTTACTGTTTTAAGCAGACCGAGTATACTTTTTTATGTAATCATCATAATAATCTAAATTCGCACAATTACACCGGAGACTTCCGCACGGGTGTCTAACGTTGCGTGTCAGGTCAAAATAAAATAATCGATTAAAGAAGAGCGAACTTAAAAAGAGATGGAAGACAATGGAGAGGTGTTCTAGTGTACCAGCTCTTGGCAAACGTTGTGCGGGAATACGAATGCTTGTAACACTCTATTCGACAATCTATCTCTCTTACACATTCCCTCAGTCTTTTCTACGTATGTATAGTGAAATAACAACATGCAGTCGCGAAACTCGAGAGACCCAATTTTTTAAGCAATTCCAGTCTTGTTTGAACCTTAGCGTTTCGTGCAACTGCCATCCCGGCATAATTAGTGCAGGCTATGATAACTATGTCTTACACTTAAGCCCAGCAATGATAGAATGTCGCAACGCAATGTTTCAATAACGAGATCACGCAGCTGGTGCCTTGGATTCAATTCTAACTCTGTTGTCAATGGATGCTGTTTAGATAATGCACACCAATAACCAACTTTGAAAAACTATCGCCTTAAATTTATATTTATACATTCTTTCAAATATTGGGTTAAACAGGCCCGAATAATATTCGTGAAAAGTTATAAAGGCAATACCACACGCAAACAGGGACACGATTCCACGGTTTATAGATTCATTACTGGTTTGTTCATCTCAGAACTTTCAAACATAATGATGACACAGCCTACGAATAGTAACATATTATTCCAGTATCATTCTTGCGATCTAAATTATAACAAATAGGAAAACATATTTTATACACCATGTCCCGGAAATGACAGAAACGAAAAGCCAATTTTATCACAAAAATTCGATTGTCGTGATAACTCGATGTGTCACTTCACTTTTCGCTGGAAAAATTTCACGCCAAAAATGCCACTTTCATCTTTTATTACCAATAGTAACTACAGCGGCACTTGTTAAGGTACCAAGGGGAACATGAAGGACTAACCTTATGCGCTCATAAGGGATCGACATACCTCTACCGTATGACGGAAATGAAAGCGCTGGAGCGGCCAACTCAAGTTCAAAGGAGTGTTGGGAACGAAGTCAGTCGAAGGTGGGAAGGCTGCTGCCGCCCCAGGGATTTCCACAAAGGAGATTACGCGACACGGTAAGAGCACTGCTGACAGCATCACACACGCGAAGCCCTTCTATTCGATAATCCAGTGAGCCGCCGATTTGCAACGCGGGCCAAAGATTTACTGGCGAAAAATGTACGTATTTAAGGGAATTTGAGAAATTAATAAATATTAGGAAGGCCATCAATAAGCTACCTTATGTAAGCTACCTTACATCAATAAGCCTTACTTCACGCTCCCCTCAACGAGCGCAAGACTGCACTCCCAAACGCTGACATTGAGCTAGTTCATAGACTTAAGCAGAGAAGACACACTACGTGATACTTTTGACAAAAATATTTGGTGCATTCCTTTCGCTCTATGGCGCTAATCACTTCGCAACACAATAGCACATTAGCCTTCCATTCGTCAAAACAGCTCCTACTGCGCGCTAGACATGCGCACTTCACGGGAGCTAAGCTAATGTGCGCTAAACAACAAAAGAACGTCGATTATGGCATCCGTGAATTTTGCCAATATTGTTGATTTGCTGTAAAGAAGTTTATAGGTTCATTAAGTTAATGAGGTTATCAAGTTTTTAATTATACTGCGATAAAAGCTTTCGACTTGAAATCCGTTTTATGAACTCATTAAAGAATGTAATGCAAAATATTCGGCCGTAACTGAAGTTCACTCACAAAATGTAGGTTACCAAAAAATTCGCCATCGCACATCGCTCCAGTCAACGATTTTCGTACGCGCTCTTGTGCGCCGATGTGTCACGATAACTGCGCTAACTTCAACACTTAGAATGGAAAACTCTCATTATCGAGACAAGAGATACCTCTACTCGCTGTTATTTCCACGAAACTGTTGTTTCGTTTTCAAAGCCTTCCACACTCAATTTGCTAACAAAGAAGAGGCGACCCAGTCATGCATTTGGGTGAAATACGATAACCACAAAATCTCAGCTTCAACTACGTCCAGCGTTCGCCTCCGTCACGAATAATACCTCTGGCTCCGTTAACTCCAGCGCTGCGAACCAAGTCCACGTTGCTTCCGATTCTTCTCAAACTCGCCAGCCATCCGGCATCCGCTCGCCTCTTGTCTGAACGCAATACACTCGGTGCGGATCGGGATGGATCCTCTAGGCATAATTCGGCGCAGAAAGTGAAAACCCCCGCTTGCTATGACGGATGAATACCCGCGCCAGCCCGAGCGCTCGCTTTGTCGCGGCGAAAGAGTGAAAAATCGTCACTCGCACGCGTGCAGTGTTACTGAGAGGAGCGTCGTGGGGGCGCACTGCTCTCGTTCTTACGCGAGTGGCGACTTATCCGCGAGAGGGAGTTAGGAATAATAATAAAAATAATAAGGCGGCTTTATAAGAACGAGATCGAGACTAAAGCATTCCCTTCTTCCATCTAACCCTTCGTCAGATAAATACATGAAATAAGTGTGAAGAAAGATATATACATTTGTGGGGAAAACGTAACGAAGTAAGGAAGTGAATTTCCTTGACGGAAAAACCCACTCCAGGAAAACACCCACACATTAAGGGGAGAGTGAAAAACCTGCGAAAGCCTACAGACAGATTTAGCTAATTCAACACAAACAAAACAAAAAAATCCATGAAATATACATGAATGATATTAATAATGAAAAGGGTAATCTATGCATAAGTACAAAGTTCAAAAGGGTCAAAACCGAACGCGAACTCTTCACACGGCACTTCGCGCGCAGACTCGCGTGACGGTCAAGTTTCTGAAAAATGCGCAGCCCCTCCACAGGCCACCTCCACTCTCATTCGACCGTGGATAAACACTCCCGGATAAAGTTCTGGGAATGAAATACATATTCATTACATCATTGCTATACCCTTACATCATCTTCGTGAACTGTAACACTTAGAAGAAGTCAAAGGTTTTCCACTTCTTTGATAAACGGATATGCATTTGAATCAGCATTAGTCATTATATTATCCTGGTTTTGCGTCAGTTCTATCTTTTAGCCCATATAAAGTCAATAAAGACAAAATGTTGCTTTAGGCAGGTTTAGTTGTTTTATTAAAATGTAGACCAACAATCCAGAACTATGTCCTTAAATATAGAGTATTCATGGTTGAAAAAGAAGGGTTTTGACTGCATTTAATCATGTATTTTTTATTCGTTTCTCGTCGCCAAGTCTGCGCAGAAAGTGGTCGAGTTCAAAACTCCTCGAGCTGCATTATCTAGCGGTCTGAGACATAGGTAACCGTATTTATTGTTAAACTTCACTGTATGAACTATTTCATTTACTAAATCAAGAAATTTTTTCTACACCAATAACATTCATAGTATTTAGTGAAATAGCAGTAAAAATTGCAACCCCGACACTTCACTCTAGCAAAGAAAGATATGAAAGACCAAAATAAATGGAAGCAACTCGCTGGCGAGACAAGTTACAAATCTTAAGTACAATATTAATTGCAACCTTGAGAGCAAATTGCCAAGGATTGCTAAGTTAGTGGCAATGTCTTCACGTCCATGACGTTAAGTACTCGACGTGTACTTCGATGAAATAGAAAAGGCGACACCAACGTCTGCATACCACGTAATGATTTTGATACAAGGGATGGATCAAATGAGTGAGCGCAGGTAACCTCGACACAAACGTTCTCAATAAACATAAATACAACAGAAAAATTTTCGAGAAAACTCGCAATTTAGTTAAAATCTGGCTCCTGACTCTTCAAACTTGCTTTGGTTACTATCACTTCTGTTCTATAATGAATTATTACTTTGGTGGGTATTTTTTATATTTTGAATTTATATTTTTAGATTTTAAGGGGTAGGCGAACATGTTAAAAAATTTTTCGGGGTGTGGGGCATGCAAAAGGTTTTGAACCACTGGCCAACAGGGATTCTGGACACAGATCTCGAAGTCAATGCTCGAAGCGAGCGTACGTATTATGCACTGCCCAAAACTGCTAGAGTAGCAGGGGACGGGGTAGGATTCTGAGTGCAGCCGGATTAAAGAAGAGTTCAGCGGGTGAAGCAGGAGGCGATTTTGAGGGGAGGAATACTCGCCTGTTTGATTTAGACGCGGCAGGAGAGAGCAATGGAGCCAGCACGGACGAAAAATCGACTCGAAATGGATTCTCGTCGCCTCTTTGGAGGCGCTGGCGGGCGACACGCGGATGAATGCGCGGATTCCTCCCATCCCAAGAGAGAGAGACAGTCCCAGTCTCTCATCTCCGATCAAGGGGAAAGAATGGTTAACTTCCTGACATCGGCTGCCTTCCATTTGCTCCAGAGCGCTGATCGCTTCGCCACGCAACAGCGCATTCGTCAAACATACCCTGCTCACAAGGGGATGTGCCATTCACGGGAGAAAAGCTGCCGTGCGCTAAATAACAAAAGAACGTCGATTATGGCATCCAGGGTTTTTGCACTATCTGTTGGTTTTCAGTACAGGCGGGAAACGTGCACATTGTAACGTTTTTCAGTACCTACTCTAGAATTTAAATCTTAAGTTACAAAATATTATATATATATATATATATAATATTTTGTAACTTAAGATTATATATTATATAAAATACTATATATATATATATATATATATATATATATATATATACTATATATATATATGTATATATATATATAGTATTTACAGCCAAAGTTTCTAAATATATTTAATATTTTTAAATATTTCTGAACCACAACTAAGCGTCTTTCAATTCAACAACATCACGCAAAACAATCGGTCGTGATTGTTGTCCACCCCCAAAATGTAGGTTATCAAGTATTCCGTCAGCGCACATCATAGGTACTAATCTACGTCGTTCTTGTTCGCTTAAATGCGCTGATGTGTTATCCGGACGTGGACTAACTTCAATGACTCACTAAGTAATCCATCACAATAATTTTCACGTAACAAGTTGCTCTCATATTAAACAAGCATTCTCCGAAAAGTTTACTCCTAGAGATACCGAACAATCCAAAATACGGGTAGCATAATGACCATTGAAATGATTCATTACCCAACAGTAAGCAAATCGTAATTTTATTAAAACTTTAAGAAACTAACTGGCGAAGAATAGTGGCACCCGTTAAATGTAAAATTCAAAAATTGTTCTTACCGATAATAACCACAAATCTAAGGAAATAATAACATTTCTATGCTACTATCCACATTCGTACTACTTCTTCGAACTAAGATGAATCTGTCCTCAGACAGGTTTCAACTGAACTGCTCCCTCCATGCTCGTCTATCCTGCGTTGCTTCTCTCAGCTCTTCGTAACTCCTTCCATTCATAATATACGTCAACATATTATTTCTTCGTCTTCCTCTCCCTCTTTTTCCCTCGATCAGTCCTTCTAACACTCGCTTCAGCATGCAATCTTTCCTGAAAACGTATCCTATCCACCCCATACATTCGTAAGAGGCCCCCAAAATAGAAGGATTTCTGAGTACCTATGTCATCGAGACGTTATCAAATGGGACCAGCTGGAGATTCCCAGTAATGGAACAGACCCTTAAAGAAGAAGAAAATTAAATCCGCACAAAATGTCGAAATTATGTGGTCCTTCAGCTGAGACGAGATCTGAAACATCAAAATTTTTGGCTGAGGAAATTTCTGAAGTTTATGATCAAAGCTTGATGAATTATCTTCACAAACCTCGAGATAATTTTTTTTACACTATACTGTTATCATACGGTTTAATTTTCATTAGGATCAGAATCACTTCCCGTTTCATGTCGGATGGTGCACCCCTCCGGGTGAACGAATTGTAAATGGCACACATGTTTATCCTGATTCCTTCAATGAACAACCCTCGCTCATTGGATTCCTTAACGACCAAAACAGCTTCAAGCTTTAACCGTTTCCTTAATCGCACCCCGGCCTCAGGCTGAGTTAACCCTTCTCACTAAAACAAATCAAGACAACCGCTATAAGCCAACAGGGAGACGGCCCGTTTCGAAACATTGCGCCGGGATCACAGTTGCCTGGTCCCATGAGATTCTATCTCCTTAAATAGGGGTCAACCTTCGGTGCTCGCTAGCCTGCCAACATTCCGTTTCCCGTTAACGCTGTCCACCAGAGAGATTAAGATTCTTAAAATATAATTGAGTTCAGAGGCAGAATAGAGCACTAATATGATCCTGTAATTCGACCGAATGCTCGTGCCCCCTCCGGCACGTGCGAAATGACCTCAGCCGTCGAAGCAAGTTCAACTGAATAAAGAATACTAATTAACCATTTACAACTATGAAAAATTGCCTTCATACGGCCATTGACTGATCTCTCAACCCTTATTTCATTACTACTGTTTTCTTTTAATTGATCAATCACAGTTTCGCAGATGCTTCGGAGATTATTTACAAAATCTGGTTACTTATTTGGTGAAGGGATTTAAGAAGAGATGAAATATAACCAGGAAGTTCAGAACAAACTTTATTTTTCATAATGTAAAATATGATCGCACCAACTGTAATAAGTATATGGCAATATTCAATCAACACTAAAAATATAATACCCATGCGTGTGAGAAAACGGTAAATTTAACATTATTGTGGTAGATAATCAATCTTCAAACCATAAGGCTCACTTTTTTTTCACAAGGAGGAATTCCCACCCGGACAAGGAAACACGAATTCTTTAACGGGTATGTAAGGGATCCAACACCAGGGATCACTTTTTAAAGATATAATTTTTTTAAAATGATTTCCCCCGAGTCAACTTAATTCCAATTTACACAAGATAACGAATAATTTCATTGAGTACTCATGAAAAAAGTTTAACGTGCTGTAAAAAATAATTTTCAACGTTCACCGTTCTTAATTTTTCACGCGGGTACTTAAGTCCACTTTGTCACATTGTTTCCCAGAAAGAGATAATTTTCCCTTCATTGTTTACTAAAACAACCCGTGATGCATGCATTCGTGACATCCAAATAAACATTCGCGACAGCGGCGTGTCCCGGTGAGGCCGGTGAAATGAGAGGCAATAGGGAGATGCACGCAATCACGAGAGTGGGCGCCGAAGCATTCACGCGGTCGTGAGCGCCAATGGATTGCAGCCGTGAACGGAAAATGGCTCCCGGTCAAACAGGGGTGCACGCGCGCACAAATCATCATCACGACGACGGCGGCAAGATCCGCGCATTGCAGGGGGCGGATGCCTTCGTAGCACTACACCACTACTCTTCACCCACCTCCATATTACCAGGGGGGAAGGAAACTCGGCGACCTTGCTCCCCGAGACGACCCCATCCGGTGGAGTGCCGAGATCTTTTATCACTTGACGACACTTCTCCTCGCGCGCTTCCGCGGCGATGTTGTTTTTTCTTCTACCGCCGTTTCCATGTACATGTTTCCATACAACTGGCTTTTACCAGTCTTCGCGTCGCGCTGTAACTGTAATTGCAGACTACACGAAAAAGAGACAAACTCATATTTTCACCTCGTCGATATAAAAATAAAATGAGGAAACGATGGGTAAATACATGACAAGAAACAATGATAAAACAATGGCATCATTGAATCTAATTGATGGAAAAATACGATCATTGCGTAAAAATCACCGTCAAAATCAGACTCGCATTCGCATTATATATGAAAGTGCTGTACAGTCACAATAATGTAACAGTAATGCACATGTGCAGAAACCAACCGACGTTCTTTACCATAGTCGTTCACTTGGATACTATGCTCCAACCTATCCTGCTTCCCATCAAATAACCAAGAACAGGAAACTTTTCTGTTTTACTCGCAAAAATTAAGCCGCACTGTTTGCGCGTGGGCGAGAGGCACTCACACATGAGTCGTAGCTCATAACTTCGTGCTTTATAGTCCAATCACCAGAGGGTCATTAAAAAAGAGCAAAAAAGCAGAGATGCAAAATGTATCGGTGGGTCAGCGGCACGGCCTTCAAAAAATCTAGGATTTATAAAGCGTACTGTAGTACAGTCCTCGAATAAAAAAGTGAAAGAGTGGTGTTACTAAGCCCTGATTAGAACACACCTCGAATTCGCTACGAGCATTTGAGACAATGAACAGAAAGACTAAATCCCAGAAATATATATAATGCGAAGGAAATGCGCGCTTCGCTAAAAACTAATCCGAGTGAACACACAATTTTTATTATCTTTAAAAGAGATTGGGTGGAAAGTCACATGAAACCCGGAGACTTCACGTTACGCTTAAATTGACTGAGAATTGCAGACCATGCGTGTTTCAGAGTATCATAGAGAATACCATTCTGATGCTACACTAAATCTTCAGGTCAGACAGAAGCGATAAAATAAGAGAGATACATAGCTGAACAGATAGGTATAAATTTTCGATCTTTCCATTTAGTGACCATAAGAAAAACTGAGCTCCACAAGAAACACTACCATCATACACTTCAGCCTTTCATCTCCCTAAACCCATCTCCTTCGCGCTTTATAAGGCTGGTGTCCCAACGCCAACTGCCTCAAGCCCATTGAGGCGTAAGCCACGCTCACGATCACGCACGCTTGCGATCACACTGACCAGAGCAATGGCGCACGGTTGTTGAGAGTGACCAAGAACACAGCGACAACAGGCAGAGGCGATAAGGAGCACGCTCTCATAAATTCCATGGTCAACCATCTAGCAAGTTCGCCCACTCCAGCCTTCCCTTCCATCTTTCAACCAACTCCCACACAGATCAAAAAAATTAGCTTAAGTTTGGATTCCGTCGACCATCCTGCATTAGAGCAGCAGGGGCATGAATCCATAGAAAAGGCAATATCAGCGACCTCCCGCCTTCTGGTGCCCTCAATACACCTACGATTAACCCCTGGGGGCATCAACATGACCCTGCCACAACCACCTCTTAAATAACACCAATTGGGGCGTAATTTCAAAAGGTCATGTCTGCCCAAATCAGGGGTCGGGCCGAGAAAAAGAAAAATGAGGAAAGCCTATCTTTCTGCGCCCTAGTGACATTACCGCGGACGCAATTTCTGAAAAGGGCAAGAACCGAGTTTCTCTTTCATATCCCATCCTCCGCCAACCAAGTTCAAATGTCGAAGAAAAAACCTTAACAACTGAAAATCGATTAAAGTTATCGAGAAAAATTATTTAAAAGCTGGCATTCCGCAATCGCTGACAATGCTTTCTCACTCGAATTCAGAAAAGATAATGTTACAGAGGCTTGAAAAAACTACTCTCGTTCGTTCGACATCTAAATATACTTTCCTGACTTCCCCGACATCAATGATATAGTTCCAAATGCATTTTTTGTCCATAAAACTAATTAATACAAGTTTACACCACGCGAAGATCGTAAAAAAATAAAATCAGAATTAAAACAATATTTCCTTCTTAAGAATATTATTTTTCATTCCACCAATAAAGTTAAATATTTTTGTAAATAACGAAACATTTGCGCTGATGCAAGCAGTCATTTTTGACAATGTTTCAATACAATGTTTCCACTTCCCATTTGTAAATGTATTCTTATTTCTTACTTCCGGCTGGAAAATAAGGATTTGACTTTCGGCAGGAAAATCGCGATTTCCCAGCAAAGAAGCATGAAAGATACTGTGAGAAGAATAGTCCAAGCTAAGAAGACATTCAACCAGAATATAAGTATTTAAATTATCGGAAACAAAAGCCTGAAAGCAAGCTCTTCAGTGTAACACATACAGGAGCAGTAGAATGGAAATTAGCAGAGGTGTAGAGATTGAAAACGATGGAAATGCGGTGTCATCGAAGAATGACGATGAACTAATGGGCGAATAGAATCACTTACAAAGAATTCCAACGAAGAGTTAGAAATAAAAGAAGAATAATAAGAACTAAGTAGAGACAAGCTCACAAGGTAAATTTCGCGCCATAATGGGCTTATGAAAACAATTACAGAAAGAAAAATGCCTTGGAGGAGCAAGATATTTCAGATTTTCACCATACAATGTTTCGAGAGAGCTTTATTCATGTGGTTCTGGTTGCCCGCCCCAGCGGTGCTGGGTCCAGCAACCCAGAGAGTAGTCGTACTCGAGATACGAGGTTGTGAAGTGATTGCTATCGGGCGCGATTCAGGCATCCATGAGTTAACTTTTAATTGTACCGCGGTGCAGGTTTCCCTGCAATTGCTGATTGCAAACACAAAACGTTTAAGGTTCTCCGGTATATTCCATGATAAAACAAGTGCCGCCAACATAATAAATGGGAATAACTACAGGAAGACTTAAGAATGTAAAATATCGGGCAAACCATGAAGAACGTCACAGAGAAGAATAATGTAGGAATGAAGCGGTTGGATGGTAAGAGGGCGGAGCAAAGAACTGCTGCAAACTGCAGCAAAGACTCGGACTGATGGCTGCTGCTGATGACGATAATTCACAAAGTGTTCTCTCCGGCACGTGCAGCCGAGTACAAGCCGATAGAATCGCGAGGTGATAGTGAGCGAAGGGAGCCGATGCTGGAGATCGCTCGACGCGAGGCCCTCGGAGGCGACATGATGAAGGATGACATTCCCATCGACAAGGAAGGGCAAATGGGGACGAGGTGGGAAAATGAGAAAAGAGGGGGGAGGCATTACGTCTGAAGAAGCGCCAAACAGCTTACGCAACTCGTTAAAAAGGTTCCGCCTTTTATATTGCACCGCTTGAATGAGCTCGGTAAAATCGTGAGAACGACTGTATGCAAATGAAACGGAGTGTTGGCTATAAAAAAGGATTTTGAGAGGAGAAGCGGGAATTCCGCGGAAGGAAAAGAAAAAGAAAGAAAATGAATGTAGCATCCTTGACGAACCTTTATTTATCCACCGAGTGCTCAACATCATTGGCAGAGAGAGAGAGAATTGCCATTTCAAAGAAAGAGTTGAGTTAAAAGACTTATAGGGTTAAGAGAGCAGTCGCGAGAAACATTTTTAAAAATGTACAAAAATAATCGCCAATCAAATCATAATATTTTTTCAATCGATTCGATAGGAATCCTAAATTTTCTCCGCTGGACTATCCAATGTATTCCATTGCAAAATCCCGGAAAAATATTGGCTAGCCTCTTTGGCATTTCATCTCTTATCATTCTCACCGCAGCTTCCATAAAGATGCCGTTAAACCTGTGTTCACCCCTTTCCTTTCTCTATTCTTAACGCCGACAAATTCAAGAAGATAGGATTAACAAACAGTTAACGAAAAAAATATATTTCAATTGGTTGGGCCAATACGTTATTACAGAATTTATATTCATTTACGCAAGAAAAGTTCCCAAAACTCAATCGTATATAGACTCAATCAGTGAATTTGACTTCAATAATATAAAATTAATACATACAGCCCGGTATATATCACTTGGACATTAAAATTGAAGACAACAAAAACTAATCTACACCTACGAAATACCGTGTCAGCCACCACCGGGCGTATGGCATGGTGTGAGTTCACACCAGGCATTCAACACTCATCCCAGTTCAAATCAGTACCGCGCACGCTCGCCCGGATGCTAGGCGCAGGCCAAAAGCAGTCAGGATGACAATACGCGTTCAGACCAAAGACTAGGAGAAAGCTACGCAGATGAACATGCCACCATGCAGTATACATCTTAAGATATAACTGGGGATCGGGTTGGTGTGGTGGCTAGAGTACTGGCTAACCATACGGGCGGTCAGGGTTCAAATCCCTGCAGAGGTGGATGTTCTTCAGAGAAAACCCGATCTCTACTTGAGTATCTTGTGGAGGGCACTTCAAGTACAGTACTCCGTCTGTCGGATGAGACGTTAAACCGTGGTCCTCTTGGCGCTTTTCGTTAAGAGTAAGCTAATGCCGACGCCAGGTTTCCATCCATCAACCCTTCTTCCCTTACCTATACCCTATGGCGCAAATGACCTTAGCAGTCGGTCGCCTGCCTAAAAATCTAATCCTAAAAGATAACTACTGCTTAGTAACATTAATGAGACTGATGACTAGAACTACAAGGTACTGAGCCATGCAGGAGCTATTTCTTACGCGAAATTTCATGCGCGGTCTGTCGCTCATTATAATGTTAAGATGTTAAGTTCAAGTGCAAAACTTACTTTACCAAGTGAGAGTCAAAGTATCCTGGAATAGATCTATCGCAACTATTATCGTCCCTCACTGCATATGGAAAATATAACATTCTAAATCTATTGGTTCCGCAGCCCAATTCCTAAATCTAAAGCATGTGATAGTTTCTACATATAATCTTTGGTTTCTACCTTAATAGTTTGGCTCTAGCAAAGATTTTGAACTTCCGTCAAAAAATATTTTACATCAATCTTTCGTAAAAATATTTTGTGTATATTGTGTAAAGGACACAGCAGAAAGAATACAAAGTATTCCCAAGCACACAAGCGGAAGCTCTGCCCGATTATGACAAAAGATTGGAAACAAAGATGGAGACAGCTTGGAAGCACCATCACTGAAAGAGTCGGCACATCGTTCTCAAGGTGGACATACCCCTGGATTCATCGGCTCGCTTCAGTGGCACCAAGGGCAGCTTTTGTAAACATCTGCCGATCACTCCTACATTCGGGAAGCCGCTTATCAAGATGCAACAGAGCACAACCCGCTTGCTGAATCAGTACCGGAATCAACGTCGTCTGCAGTCACGTAAGATCGTCGCCCACCAACCTCTCCCCCACCCTCCTATTTTATCACATATTGCTCCCACGCTCCCTCAGTGGCGTTTCGATATCACGAGCCAAAGTGTTGTGTAATAACTGTACTCCACGTGTAGTATTACATGCTTATCAAGAAGTGTGTAACAATCAAGGAAAGGAGATGCCTTTCCATCCCGGGCGGGAAATCCGACCAATGTGGCAAAAGAGGGATAAAAACAGCCCCACCTGTGCATAACATACAGCTCAACCTATACTACGTGGGAAGGCGCGAGTGTGTTCGTTTTTTTGAATTATTATTATAATCCGGTTAGGATATCCGTAATATGTCCTCAAACGCTGTGCTGTCCTCTCTTTCCATTTCTAACCTCGAAAACCACAGACTAAAAATGGATTTAATACTCCTCCACAATACCCTTAACTCGACCATTGATTGCCCTGAACTGCTTTCTCTCTTCAAATTCAGGATACCAACTCGATCCACCCGCACCCGTACTCTGCCTATTCCTAGGATATCTCTCACCAAGCGCTCACCTTTATTTCGCCTCCCACGCCTTCTAAATTCTTTCCCTCACACTGTCGATCCTTTTTATTTATCATGTAAAAATTTCGCCACCCAAGCAATTTCCCACGTGTCAGCAAATTAAATATTTCCCCTTTCCATGATGGGCTCTCGTTGCTTATTTTTATGCTGTTTTTGTTTTTTTGTCCTCTTTCATATTTTTGTCCTCTTTCATGTTTTTGTTATGTTTCACTATAAATTGGCGCTACTTCTGTATGTGAAAAATTTTTTGAAATAAATAAATATAGGAAGCTTATTATTCTTTCATCGTCACCATCTTCATTAATTCGTAACCATCATCATATTTTGGTGTTTTTCTATTATTTAGCGAGATCAAATTGGGTTACGTGTGGCGTCGGGGAGAGTCCAGCCAGAGGAATGTACGTATATGCAAGCACTTTGCAGAAATATGGGAGTTCTCGCGGGGAAAGAGGAGGATGGATTTTTCGCTCAAACCAAACAAGTGCCGCCGCGAGAGAGGGAGGAGCAGAGAGCAAGAAGAGAGGTCGGAGAGAAAAGAAAGAAGAGGATGTAAAAATAAAAAAACTGCGATAACGCGATAAAAAAATACGGGGAATAGAGGGGAGAAGTAGAATGCGGGGGGGGGGAATCGGGGAGGCCACAGGTGCGTCGCACTCTCCTCCCGTTTCGCCTCTTCCTCCCTTAATGCAATTTTTATTTTTTTCTCCTCAGCCCGCCTTCCCTCCACCTCTCTCCCTCAGTTTCTTCAGAGAGAAGAAGAGAGGGAAGAGGGAGACGAGGCAAAAGGGAATGACGAGAGGAGAGCGAGGGGCTGGAAGACCCGAGAGACGACGAATGCAAAACGTGCGGTGCGGAGAGTCGATTGGTGTCGAAGGGGGGATGGGTTGGCGCCGGGGGAGGGGGGGAGGGGGTTTGTGGAGGAGATGGGGCGGGAGGAACGACGGGGATGTGGGCGCGGCTGGTTAGGGGGATGAGAGGGTGGTTCGCTGCACCCTTAAACGGAACGCCGGCGAAGAGAAAGGGAGATCGAGCGGAAAAAGTCAAGCAAGTGTGCTCCACTGTCACGACAGCATAGAGAAAGAGTGAACGTCCCAGCTTCAAAATCCCTCCTTTGCCAAAGCATATCCTGAGTCCTATGGAACAGGTTTTCCAGAGTTCCTCTCGTACGCCGATCTTTTCCGAAAATATAATATTGGTTGGCATAGGCATCGCAGGATTTCCTGAACGCAATCGTCTGCGAGTCCGATATTAAGATCGGCTTCACTCTTTGATAAGAAATTCCATTCAAATATCATCCGGAGGGGGGGGGCAAGAGTAGATGTCCCTCGCCACCCATGAGAAGGAAGCGAAGTAAAAAATGCCATATTTATTTCCTAAGCCACTAATCAATATCGCATGTTCATAGTAAATGCTCAGCCGTAATATTTAGCTGTTGTGCCTGCAACAGCTACGTTCACTATGTAGACCATGGATGCTCATAATTGTTAGTCGTAAGCTAACGCCATTTTAAAATTGCTTTGCTTTACATTCATTGTTCCTTACATCGTACGAACGTATGGGAAGAGTTAGTCCGGGAAGAATTGGGTTCGAAACATCCTGTTGCAGATAAACTCTTTAAGAGGTGCATGTGTCGTGGCACATGGCTCTAAGGAGAGCTTGCAAAGCTGAAAACCTGCGACATACATCAGAGATGTAAAAGGTCAGATGCAATGAAACTCCAGAACTTTTATAAGCTTTCCAAGACATTTTTATCATTGAATTTCCAGATGAATATGTCCCTTCTTAAGTGAGCTTGTATTTTGAAGAGGGGGCAAGGACAGCGACCCAACACAAACACGGACACGGGGAAATAAAGTTTTCCACTGAAATATCCACTATTACTCTGCGGGAAAATCCATTTCCTTTAAATTGACATAAAACGCATAGGTTTCAGCCACGATGAACTACCTGTAAAAATCTGAGGAGAAATAGATCCATTTTCCTCAGCAATGGGGTAATAAGGAGACCCTGAAAGTTAGTTTAAGGGGCATGACTAATAACTAAACACCAATTAAGAGCCCCGATGCTTCTTTAGGGCAAAGTAACATAAAATGGAACACCCAACTTACTGAAAACAATCAGGTTTTGGCTTGGAATAGCAAATGTTTAGGCTAACTTCTCACACACCATGACTTTCCCAGGATTTTTAGATCGGTAGCAGGTATTTCAGGTTCCTGATCCACAATGAGGACCACCAAAACGTTTTACACTAGGTTAGCAAAGTCATGGCCCCTTCATTCAGCCATCTACGGGAGCCGCACCCGACCGTGAAATCACCGAATTCGGAGGAGGATGCTTCGAAAGTCGCTGCATCATTTAGCTCGCTAATATTTTGCTTTTTCTGGCAGCATCCAAAAAAATACACCAGATTCGACGAAATCACTCGAGTGGATGCTATGACAAAGAAAAGTACCACGCCTCAGTTTCTTCGCAACCAAGTTAGATGAGAAACCTAACACCATGGAAACCTCAGTTTTGATTTTGTATTCTAGGTAATACCGGAGTGAAGATACGCGGCATTTTTCCTGGAGCAAAAGACCGGATGCCAAGTCTAATACAAGAAGACGGGTATGAAATTCCGTGAAGTCGTGGAAGAAATAACGTCGAAAAATCCAGCCGCTCAGTGATCCACCACGCTAAACACTTTTCAAAAGAAATAGAATATTCCTCAAGATCAATCCGTGAAGAAATTGAGTTACATAAAAGGCCAAAAAATCTCAGCAAGGACGATCGGTACTAACTTCAACACGTATGGAACTGATCAAATATTCAAATGGGAACGGTAAGCCGTCACCGTTGAGGCAACCGCAAAATGAATGTACATATATTAATATCGTTGTACAGCAGATTATGACAGCCATTATTGCCAGACAAATATGACAGAAGGGTCGGCGAAAGCTCAAACTTTATAACAAATACACTCCTTCTTACCGAAACCTAGAACGTTAACCATGAATCATTGCCTCGCGAAGAGTATCATTAACTCAGTTATCTCTGGCAAAATAAAGCGTAAAACCTTGTTAATTACAGTATATTCCCCGAGTAGGGTCTTCGAATCCGGCTAAGCCTCCCAGAACAATTACGTTTTAAGTACTACGCGTGCGTTTCTGAGCCTTGGGACCTCGCAGAATACCGTGAATGGACCAGGAAAAGGAAGTGCCAGCCACTTCTCCGCAAATGAGTAAATTTTACCGGTCTTTACTCTTGGCATTCTTCGGCCTCCAACATCGCTTCTTACGACATAAATTGCTAGACTGGGCCCATAAAAGCTTTCCTTAGAGATAAGCTAATAAATAGATTCAATAACTTGCTCTAGCCTTTCTCATCGATAGAATTGAGAATTGAGATACATCATAATACAATTTGGAGGTACTACAGTCTGCAATTCCCGAAGAGATTGCATTTTTATAACTACCGGACCTGTTACAAGAAAAATAATTCGTTAAATAAAAGTTATTTCCATGGAACTGCAAAATACTATCGAAGGAATTCCAGAGAGCATTGGGCCAGGTACGATCTGTCATACTAGATGTGGAGCCCCATGACTAACTCGGCGGATCAATTGAGTTTCCCGGGTAAAGTGCGACCGAGGAGGATGCCGGGAAAGAGGAGAGGATACGGAGGGGCAATGAGAGCAAACGTTGTTGTGGAGGCATGTAGTTGACTCTAATGAGAGTAAATGTAGGGCGTCATCTCTTGAGAAAGGATGAAAGTATTCGGAGGATCAGTGATCAGTGGAAATACGTGAGTTTTTTTCACTAATGATAAACAAATGAGACGCAGCGTGTGATCCGGTGACCTTCAATGATCAGCATTGCACCTGGGCTCATAATATTTAAGGTGGATGAAAATACACAGGATATTTTCCTCGGACTTCATCGATATCACGAGCCACCCCTTCCTCCGAAACGAAAAAATAAACAAATATATGAGCAACGCATGGGCCATCGTCCCGCGGCGCACATAAAGCCTCCCTTCCGACATCGGCGCGAAAACTGGAAACACTTTCATGCAGAAAGAGGACAGCAAAACGGCTCCCCCTCACGAACGGAGGGATTTCAACTCTTCGGAAAGGACGCCCTAACTCAAAGCTCTTAGACAGCACAGCACCCACTCCCGGTCCTAATTTTCTGAGCGGTGCCCTTCTTAAGGAAGTTTGTGCAAGATAAAATTTACCATAAAATTTGATGAATGTTGCCTCATTTTATAGAAAAAATCACAATTTTTTCAAATACACCAAAATATTAGCCATTCACTGGTTTCTTAGATATTTGCTAAAATGTGGAAACTAGTTTCCTTGGGATATAGTACCCATAGGGGCTTTTCGGTGACTTTATTTAAAAGTCGAGTAACTTCCGTACGTATTGAGCCATAATTCCAACGTTTCTTCCGAAATTTGACAGATTATGGTTTCTGTGTTTCATCAACTACATTTAAATTTTATCAATTACTCACCACAGTAATTTGTAGTAGTATTAAACTAGTAACACAGAATCGCAGAAAAAAGTGAAAAAGTTTTCTGTAGTGAAGTCATTTTCACTGTATGCGATAAATAAATTAGATAAGTTAAAAGACTTATATTGAAATTGTATCGTACGTATTAATATATTTAGTCATAATGAATTTCAATTACGTAAAACAATATTTTTGCGTCATTAATATTACAATATTTACTCACTGCTTCTTATAGGAACTGAAATTACAATATAAGCGAATACGGGGTCCATTGTGTCGATGGAAGAATCTCGCTCAAACGACCATCAAAGACGTATCCAGTCTCCGAGCCAGCCACTCCTCTCCACGAGTAGTGCTCGTGTCCCATCCTCACTCTCGCCTCGTTCGCTGCACTTCGCTGCAAATGTCTCGCGCTTCCCGAAAGTGAGGTGGAGGGATGAAGCGCGGGCCAAAGGGTGGCCGGGAGGCATGGAGTGGAAGACGGTATATGGGAGAGTGCGATATTAGGACCTCTTACTCGGGACCGGGGACCTTATTTTCGGAGAGGAATGAGGCTGTTTTTTCCGTCCCTAATTAACGGTTTCTCTTCCTCTCTCCACTCCGTCAATGATCCAATCAATAAACGAGCCGACCCAATCAGCGGTCTTACAAGGAATCGAGAATTTTATTTTTCCACAATGTCTCAGCGTTTCTGTTTTAAGATCGATCGCCGTAACTTGACGAGACTAGGTTCGGTTTCCATAGCAACTAAAGCACAAATGAAAATCTCGAAAGCAGCGCCATACACGCAGGAAACTTTCACCACGAACCGACCGGCATCATCAATTCTGTCGTAACGGAAACGCCCTTCCCCAGCAGTGGAGGCGGCGGACAAGAGAATTACCAAATCGCAGGGTTTAATTAAGTTTTCTTTTTAACTACCAATTTACAGCGATGGATTACGGGATTGCCTCGATAGTCAAAACTCATCCAGAATGAGGATCGAACCACGATCCTTCAACTTATAATCCACCGCCTATTCGCACACCAAGGCGATTGGCGGAAAAACAATTCCGAGTTCCGATTCCCGATAAAGATGGATTTTTTGGTACTAGCGACAGAAATCTCACGTCATTCAAATGTCAGACGACCCTTCACATGCCGCACCGATAATGGTTTGGAAGTAATGACGCAGTTGGTAACAATATCGAAGGCTTAGTGCTAATCCAGATTGCGCAATGTGGACTGAAGCGTAATTTCTATGAAACGTACTTCTCTCTAAACTGTCAATTTGACCAATTTCGGATAAAAAGAAGACTCCCGCCACCGTTCACACGGTTTTTATTTATTAATATAATTAACACAATATCTTTGTCCGTCTGTCCGCAAATTCCCACATGGAATATCAGGTACTGAGTTCATTTCATTCGTTTACCGTCTTTTTTTTCTTTCGCACTGTTCAATTACAACTACTGGGAGGAGTCGACAAGAACGCCAAACAGGAGGAAATATTATAAAAATTTCTCTTCTTTCAGGTCCTTTCAAACCTATCGTTTCCGGTTTAAAATCGATAAAAAATTGAAGAACTTGCTCAAAATGTTGCGATTATGCTAAGCCGTCCCGTTGAGGACCAATAACATTTTGAGGCCGAGTTGCATGGGAAAAATTATAAGATATGGGCCCACAACGTACCAAGTGGGAATGGGCAAACCTGAGAATATTATTAGGTCTAGGCGAGGCAGATTATCAGGACTTTGAACAAGTATACAAAAAAAAAGGAATTTCGATTTATCGTGAATCGCCAGAATTGAAGAATATAATTTATAACGATTGTTTTGTGTAATTACGGTCGTTAGCGAATAAGACGGAATATAAGTCGGTAAAAAAAATGTCGATCATCTTTAGAAAAAAAAGGTCTCGTTCAAAATACATTTAACTATTAACGACAGAGTTCAGTTTAAAATAATTTTCGTCACGCATGATGACGGTTTTACAAGTAAGGTATAAAAACATTTCACGCGTTCAATCTCATGGCGTTGCCCAGGGTCACAGTGATAACAAATCTTAAGCCCACATAAGTCAGCCAATGATAGAGTCTTATTTAGGCACTGAAATTCGGAGGAATGAACGGCACATAAAAAAAACAAAAGGAAAAGAACACAGGGCACGAATGAACTTATACCTTTCATTGAGTTGATAGGCAGTGAATAAATTATGTAGATTAAATGAATCAAAGAAACTACACAATGTAGACCAACAGGGCCAACTATTATTGCTGAGGAACTAACTACGGGGATATGATTTAGAGTGAAGGCAGATAGTTCGATAAAGAGGTAGAATCTCGTTAGATACGTCAGCAGTCAATGAATTTTCTCACGCATTTTGCTGAGGGAGGCACTGCACGAAAGCCAGGTATTTTTTCTTTGTAAATCCAACCTCTACAACAAAAAACTCATCAAGAATGTTAACAGTTTATATTTCTATTGAACCATGGAGTAATTTTGCATAATATATCCTTATTTTTATTATCCTTATTTTTCTTATTCTTACTTTATAGAGCGATTCTTTAAACAACAAAACCTTTCTCCTAAAAAAGTCTTTTTACAGTATACTTTTTTCATCATACGGTCACTGCCTCCAACAAAAATATTTCTCAAGAATTTGATAATTTATATATTCATTAAACCATCATTAGCAACAATATTTCTTCATTAAACATGGCATACAATATTATTCGAGCAACATACATACATTTTTTAAATCGGATTTAAGCGATATTTTGAACAACAGAAGGATTTGACAATATTCCCCGTATCCCTGGGACAGGTATTTGATTGGTTCTTTCATCAAGACCTAGTATATTCATGCCTCCATTCCATTAGCGAAAATTGAGATTAAATATTGACATAATAATAAAGAAACTTTATAAATATGTTATAAATTTGCTTCGTTCCAATTCAGCTTTTCATATGTCACTAAAGCCCTTCAGAATATTTTATCAAAAATTGACCGTTGGAGAGCATCTAACGATAGGGTTTAATAATAAGCCAATGATTACTTTCCCCTTAATCTGTCGGTCTGCTCTTCTAATTGACTGGCTGAAGGGAAATTCAGAATCCATTATAGGATTCCGATGTCAGATAAGGGCTTCAACCACATAGTTGATTCATTACTCTCCCGGACTTGGAATTTCTCCGACACTATTGTTTCAGACTGTTGCAGGGATATTAGACTCACTTCGAACCTAGTTTCGTTCTCCTAACCTGTTGAATCAGCAAAACAAATCCCCCGCGTAGGCTCACCAGTGATATACTTCTCCGAGCTCAGCGAAATACGGTTGCAAAAACGCCATCGCCCTGTTGAAGGTGAGGTGGAAATTGTCGTGGAACCCAGGCACACGCCGATTAATACAAAAAATAGCAATCTCAAGCACATTCGGGCACGACTTAGTATAATGTTATGTAAATGAAAGAGAGTGAGAAAATCAAGAACATTTGAAGGCATGAAGAGAAACAAAGCATAAAAATAATTTACAATATATTGAACAATTATTATATGACGAATTTAGCTTTATGATGCAAATGCATGAAGTTTGAAGTTTTATTAATAAAGGAAGCGTAAGAGAAGACTTCTCAAAGTCATACAAATCTAAGGCTGAACGATCCATGGCCTAGTTTTTTAACATGAGCATACATTTAGAAGCATGCGCACACTGGCCGAATGCCTTAAGCGACGCTCAATGAAGAACTAGGATAAAGGACATACTTTAGGATATTTCTATCGTGAAGATTCATTGAGTTTCAACAACAGTGAAACAACATTAAATACTCTTTGAATAAAGAGTCAGTTATTCCACTCGAAAATGCACCTCACATTCCACGCCTCTTGAACAATCTCATCGTCCGCGCAAAATCAAAACTTCCTCTCTCGGCCGCAATCTTCTCCTTCACGACTCCCGCTTAACATTTACACGCCACCTGCCCTTAAGGCGGTTTGCAGTCCATGGGAAAATTCAGAATAGGGATTTAAACTAAGTTTAGATAATGAAACCGAAAAACGTAGTGGACTTCACTGAAAGGAAATGCATTATGTATACCATTGTTAATCAAATATTGGTCACCATCTTGGTGCCTAAAGCGAATGAAAAACCTGGGCAGTTTTTCCATGAAAAGAAAGAAGTGTTATTCTAAATGGGAATGCAAGGCCTAACATGAGCAAAAATATTATTTAAAATATCTAAGAGAGTAGTTTCTGTTGCAGAGTGAATGTAATAAGAGGAATAAAACCAAGCGTTCAGAAATTCTATGCATGTCAAACTATTGATGCTTGAAGAGCCCCAAAAGTCTCAAACAGAAGACTCGGGCTCAGAGCAAAGAGCTTCTTAGACGACTGAATAGAGGGATTCAATTTTGGAAGCCAGAACAAGACCGAATCACGGAAACAGTACCACTTAGGCGCACTTATTCCACGAAAAGAGTTATTTCGCCAGGGCATCAAATGGAAAGCTCTTTTAAAAATAAGTCAGTGAGCTGGAGACGTCGTTAATTCGATTCCAATGCAAGACGAGCCGTCTGCGCTGACTTCGAATAACATTTCACTGCAAAGAGAAGAAATTTTGAACGCTTTGTTCAGCGGAATTGAATGAAAAAATATGCAACTTGAGTTGAAATTTGGGACGAGGCCATCACAGTAATTAGAAAGGCACTCAAAAGTTTCATCCGCAGCAGAGATTAGTTTCAGTTCAACAAATCGATGAGACAAGTGTACCTCCAGGGCACACCCGCTCTCCCACACCGGGGCAAAATAATGTAAGCGCCACGATTTCAATCATTAAACTATCCTGCAGGCACGACGTTGCATTATTAACGCTTCCTCATTCGCTCATCTACCGACAGATTTGTTCCCTTTGAACGCCAATAGTAGGACAAATTATACACGCCAACGACACGACAATGTTTGAACACTACTCCACTCCCTACATTCAGAAGCCGGTCGGCATTGCTGCTCTAACGAGTTCATCTCGGCTTACGGGCTTGCAAATAATTCCAGATGACACTCTATCCATCCAGCTTAGCCAATTCTGAGGCAATGACCGTGGCAAAATCGAGTAAAAGAAACTATTACAGCGAAAAAAAGTATCACGCTGAGACAGGAGGGTTTTAGAAGCATTAAATTGAAAGAAGATTCCAAATGTACGAATAAAATCTTAAACGTTTAGGCCATAACAGGACCAAACTCCAGTCTCTGCATTTCTAGCTATGAACCCAATCATCAAATTTGCATTACACCAACAGAATGAACCCTAATTGATCGGGATTTAAAATCGCCATTTTGTCATTTGAGACTTTATAAAATGATTGGGATTTTCGTGTGATGAGGGAAGGCGACCGACTCGTCCGAATATTAGCAGTCAATGATTTCCGCCATTATCCACTAATTTGTTTCACACAAAGGACAGTTCTATTGAATCATAATTCGTAATCACTCTATATCGGAATTCTCTCCCAATAATGTGATGTTTACGAAAAACAAAAGCATAGCTCATCCCATGGAAAATTTATATATTTTGAAGTTTTGAGAGCGTTTTAGGCTACTCTTACGCTTTCCGTCTTTGTTTCACAGACTATAAAATACGTGCGTAAGGAAAACAAAGAACAGATAAGATAAAAAAATTAACAATGTGCCCTAATTTTAATAAGGTTTAAAATGTAGCGTCTAATTAATATGTCTATGACACAATATATGAACATTGGCGGAGCGAGGCAGGACCTGATTTTAGAAGATGGAGATGAAATAGCTTACACTGCTCACTATAAACATCTTGGAGTAAAAATTACTGATGATGGGACCTTAGATGAAGCTATATCAGACCGAAATAACCAGGGAAGAAGGGTTATTAGGCTATTAAACGGCATCCTGTGGTAATGACAAATATCGAAAGCAAATAAGACAAGAATATAAAATGCCATTTTCAAAAGTATAATAACGTATGGATGTGAAGTCTGGCCTATGAAGGAACGTACTAAACAAACATTAAAAGCTACTGAAATGGATTTTTGGAGACGGGCTGCGGGATGATCAAGGATAGAAAGAGTTACAAATGACAGAATACGATAGATAATGAAAGTTGAGCACTATATAACGGAGGACATCATGACCAAGCAGCTAATCTGGCACGGGCATGTAAAGAGAATGAACGAGGATAGACTCCCAAGAAAGATCTTGGAGCTAACAATCCAAGGGAAAAGAGGAAGAGGAAGACCTAAGAAGAGATGGAAAGAGGGAGTTGACAAAGAAATTAGAGCGATAGGATTGGAAGAAGATCTATGGAAGGACATAGAGACTTGGAGGCTTGAAATCGGAAGACGTCAGGTGACGTTATGAACCGATCCTACATACATACATACATACATACATAAAATGTAGCGCCAAAAGGTTTAATTTTAGTTGCATCCATAACCGTGTAATGACTGGAAAAAAATTTTTTACTTTAAAGAGCATTTAATTACATAAAGAAACATTTTTCCTAAAAAAAGTATGTCTTAACTAAATAGAATTTTTCATTAAAAACCTAGAATCTCAAGTAAAAATTTTGAGCTATGATTTGACAGTTGACACAAAAATTTACTTTTGATAGAAATAGATTGTTCTTAGAAACTTCCACTGCAGGGGAAACATCGCAACACCCAAGCAGAGGCATAAGTGGGCGAGAATCACAACATCGAAACGATTCCTTTTAAACTCCGAAACATCTACATATGGACAACATATGAAATGCGATCGAACAGAAGGGTTACAGAAATCATTTTTCGCCGAGTTTCTTACAATTTCATTCCGCCATTTCAGTTTTTCCCGTCGTTCATCTGTTTCATTTACATGAGGTGGAATATTTCCTCTTAAATGCGCTACGTAATGGAGCACTACAACAAAGAGCGAACTCGGTGACTAGGGAGAAACGCTTCATTGTTGAACTCCATTAAATCCGTACTTCGGAGATAATCCAAAGACCTTTTCATTACTTGGCTTCAACAAGAGAAATATCTTAGAAACCCGCAGATAGTCGACCTCTACTCGCTCACCAATGCTTTTCATACAAGCATTTTCCTATGGAAGTATAATATCATTCAACGGAATCTTTGTCAGTGGACGAAAAATTCTGAAAGACAGGTCACGAAAACGTCGAGAATGAACTTCTTAAGTCCATTTAAAAAAATCAAATTACGGAATATATCACAGCCAAGGCCTAATGGAGCAAAATCTTTGCCATCCGCATTCCCGATCGCGTTCGCTCGTCAAAAACCCCGGGCAAGGGTCGATGTCCAGAAAACGCTACGCATTACGATAGGGACGAACATAGCAATTGCCTAAGTGACTAGAATTGGCTAACTTGAAATTTTTATGAAGCAAACAACTTAAAAGCATCAATAAAATTTAAAATGTGACGTTTCAGACAGTTTGACTATTCCAACAAAATAAAAGCAAAAGAAGGTATTGGAAATTTTATTTAACTAAACCGTCGATTTTTTTAAATTATCAACGATAGATAGAATTCCAAACTTTCTCTGACGCCCTTAATAATGGTCACGATTATCGTCATGAGCGATCACCCAATCGAAGATTAATTTTAATGCAGTTCATCACACCGCTCTTTCATCACCCAACTGATTCAATCCCCACTAATTTTTATTTTGGCATATCTCCATATTATCTCCTCTTATACCAACCTAGATCATATTTCTCAATTCTTTCAATTTCTTCTCCTTTGATCGTCCTGATCACGCAACATTTAAATTTCAGAGAAATGCGGTAATGAATTTGTCTCAACTGTTTTTAGAGCATTCATTTAGACCAAGTTCTAATCCAAGTACTGCCCTAAGAATACACTATGCGGTATGGGCCAGTTATGTTTGGGGTATACTAACAAATTGGCCCAGACAGCTAGCGCTCGTACTTGGATGCGGTTGTCGACGAAGAAAAAACAAAAACATCTCGGTATGCGTTCAAAAGAGTTTTCGAATATGGCACGCTTGCAAACTGTAATTAATGATGAAAAATGTCACAGAGAATTAAAGCATCCCTCAAATAAAAGCAAGATGTGCTTATCCGCTATTAAAACGAGTGGATAAGGCATTTCCAATAAAGAATTGCGATTAAAGAACAATTAAGCAAGCACATGGTACAGTTTTGGCTCTAACCAGGTAACAATTGACTCGGAAATAAATTTTCAATGAGATATCAGTATTTATGAGTGCACAATATTTACTTTAAGAAATTTACGGATATTTTAAATTAACTAAAATGTTATGGTTGGCTTCACGAGGACGCGCGGCTACGAGCAGTACTGCTGGCTAGTGAGCCTCGCCTCGTTCAGGCCAGTAGCAGCCGTTTAGTAGACGTCAAGTTGGTCCAAAGGCTGAAAGTGAGACGTCACTCGCAGAATGCGGGGAAAATTTAGTACACATACATATTACCCTGTAAGCCACTTCAAAGGTGTTTGGCAGGGTGTGACGTATCACCAACATGTAATACTGTGTAGAAAATTAAATTTCACCGACAGACACAACACCTTACAGGTAGGTATGATACATATGCTACAGAAACTACTGAAATGATCTATAATGTAACTATTTAAACGTGATTGAAGGTAAAATAGAGGGAAAAGTCCCCAAATGAAGTCCCAGGAATAAGTTCATTGACCAAATAAAGAGGAAAGCACATAGGAAGAGATACCAGGAGGTAAGGGAACCAGCATTGGATAGGGAAGGGTGGAGGGGTGCAGTCATACCAATCTTAGGATTGGACGACCAATGACGGTGACTTCACCAATATCCTTTATATACAGAAGAAATACAAGTGGATCTGTGACACTCTCCTGTGGTGTAGTGAGGCCTGCACTCCTCAACGTGGATTGGAACACGGACTTACTATCTTTCCACCCCGACTCTCATTAAGACGTCCGTCACAATAATGTCGTTGAATTGCTATCATTCGGAATAACTCGCCAAGGATCACGTGTATAAGTTTCGGGAGTTGATGTAACTAAATCCATAACAGTACCATTGATCCAGTTCAACGGGATACGATGGGAAACGGGGGCACAACCCTCGGACGAATAAGAAGTGTCAGCCCTCGGAGTTCGAGTGAGGCCTACCATCGGCGACTCCGAACGAATGGAAATTGGTGCTTATACCGAGGCAGCAGGACACAATTCAATTTCAGCTTCTGAATTATGCAAATGAATGGTGGAATGAAAAACTTAATTCTCCGCAGGTTAGATAAAGACCGCATACAGCGCATATTGGCGAGAGAATGTACCAGCACCAGACACTTTCAAGCACTTAATAATATGTTTTAATGAAATGAATATATTCTATGACTGATTACGATGTCTCCGCTATCAGAGGTAAACTGTACGCGATGATGATCATTGTAATTGGTCATTAAAATTAAATTTAATGTTCATTAAAATGTGCCTCAGTGGGAATAACTCAACTAAAATTACCTTCCTCGAGTATAAATGTTTCCGACTCCAGAAGAAGGGCATTAACACTCGGGTTCAAGTGGAGGCAACGCCGTAAACAATGTTACGGAGGGTAAGGGAAGACCACCTACATTACTCTTACCATGAATGCTCGACGGATGGCAGCAATAGGGGTTCGGGTTCCCACAATGAAATGGGCATTATGCGGGCCGAGCAGAGGTTGCAATGAGGATCCCAGTAATGTCAATCAGGTTCGCACGTACTGCGGGCGTGACCCAGTAAACAAACCGACATAGCCCCTAGTTAACTCCCCAATGAAGCGATGGAGGGCAGAATTTTCCCGCTGCCCATCACGGTTGGCGAAGCGGCAAGAGGGGTCATTAAGGCTTTAACCGCTTCCACAAAACGATGCCTCCGAGGGCTCAAAGGGTGTGGAGGTGCAGAGAGGAGGAGCGGAGGGCATCGTACAGTGCTTGGCAAACGAAAGGAACGCAGTCCCTTCTCATTTCATCGTCACAGCAGGTAATACCGCGCGACCACGCGGGACGAGTCATTTTTTCGTCCACCGGAGCGTGCTCGTGAATATCGTCGCGGTAAATATGAACCATACACCGATGCCTTTGCGAGGCAACACGGGCCCGTAGGGTATCGGGACATAAACCAGTCACTGAACGTAAAATGGGTCAAGAGGCAGTCATTCCGACGGCAGCATCGACATAACGAGCCCTTCATTGTTCATAATTTATCACAAAAAGAACATGGGAGAGTCAGCTTTACTTGTTTTATGGACAGCTATGCTACAACCTTATTTTATCAATATGGTATCATTTCTCGACACACACAGCACGCGATTAAAAACTTCCGTCTAGCTCCCAAAAGTTATTTGCAGCGTAAATTCCATGACTTTCTGATGGTGAGACGCGCGGGAAACCCGCATGAAAGTGGACGAACGTGTCCAGTGGATTGGAGCGTAAGGGCGGAATTAAGCACGGACGACCGCCCGAGGAGCCACCGCATGGGGGCTATCAATTAAAGATCTAACGGTCAAGACTACATAATATAGCTTACTCGTAAAATAAAAAAATCACTCATCCAAAATTATATATCTAAAAGGCAAATACCACTGACTTAATCAATCATTGATCACTAGATATCTGGAACGACTGAACGTATTTCAATAAAATTTTCCACATAAATCCAAGCCAATACTTATTCGCTAAGAAATGTTTTTAAGTTTTCTCTACAACATTATTTTTTGAAACCAGAATTCAAAGCATTTATTTTGAATCCTTATGAAAAAGTTTGTAGGGAAAATTATTATGTAATATACATTTCTTACATTTTCCCTTGGTTTCATCACACTAAAAATGTCTTTAATCGAAATGAAAGAGCACCTTCAAAATTTTCACTGCAAAAACAATGGAAATATTAATGCAATCGGTTTATTTGGCCAATCAATCGGTTTCATCCAGATTTGCGGCTCTCTGATTGAACAAGTTAGCTGACAGTTCAAAATTGGATGATCGCACCAGCAGGCTTTTCTAAAGTGCTCAATGTGATAACATTGACAATTATAAAGGGAAAGAAGCCGCGGGCAACATCTAATTACAATATGTGTTGACAATTAAGAGTGGAAGGGTCGCCTAAAAGCAATGCCACGTCTAAGAGGATCTCGCTCGGCAAATGAATCTCCCTGAGCCACTTCCACAGATATTCCTGGCCGATAATAAATGGATATAAATGCCACCGAAACACACCTTCGAACTCACGTCCTGATAGATAATTCCCGAATCAGTCGTCGTCGGGACGCGACAAGCGATACTCAAGAACAACTTCCACCATTTACATTGTTAAAACTCTCGTAAACATTGCTATGCTGTAAAATATCACGCCAAGGAAGAAGACAACCCATAGAAAATTTCCTCAAGATAAAAAAACATGAGGAATTAAGGAATTATTCAAAGTTTTGGGACAAAAAAAGAGTATTCACTTCGTGGCATGTAAATGCCGTACTTAGCAGAAAGCGTTCACTGCGGCTGATATAAAATTCTCAATTTTCAGATAACGGTTCTTCTACGTAGTTTTATCTACTCGCTGCTGCCTTGACTTCGAAAAGGACTCATTTTAAGAAAAGCGGGACTAATTTAAGTTTAAAATGAATACTCCCTTGTGGATTGGCGGAGTTCTCTCAGGGGAGCCACTACTTCTTCAGCTCCAGACTAGACGATAGCCATGTCATTCGTTGATACAGGGAGGTGCATAGTATAAAAATTATAAATTTCATTGAAGATACTCAGCAGGATTCCGGCTTGTAATACGAGGGTAAGTCAATAAATAACTCGCAAATCTGGATGGAGGCAATAATAATCAAATGAACATACTGAGATTTTTTGAATTTTTCTCTGTATTCACCCCGTACATTCAGACACTGATCCCATCTCTTTACAAGTCCTTGATAGCCGTCAGAAAACAAGTCTTTTGTTTGCTGCCGCGGCCGATGAGTGACCCCTTGGACTACGGGATCCTCATTTCCAAAACGTCGGCCACCCAAATGATTTTTTTAGGGGCCCGAACAGATGAAAATCACTGGGGACTAAGTCGGGAGTTTACGGTGAATGTTCCAAGCGTTCCCAATGAAATATTTACGACTGATGCTGATGATGAAATGCTGACTTTTGCGACTTATTTATTGACTTACCCTCGTAGCAACCAATGAAAATCCGATTCCGAGAGTATTTATGATAAAAGGAACGTTAAGGAAAAAATCAACATGAAGACATTAGATAATGGAGAGATTGACTAGATCAGATTTGGAAATGAAAACTTTCAAGTAATGGTCCACTAATATTTTTATTATTTACGAATCGGGTTTCGTCACGTAATGACATCTTCAGGTACAAATATTATTCCACATGGGTATATATACAAAAACAGGTGCAGAGGAAGGAGGGGAAGGGAAGGGAGGGGAGAAGGAAACACCGTTGGAGTATGGTGTAATGGGTAAGGGGCAGGTAGGAAGGGGTCGGGGAGGGGGGGGAAGCGTTGGGCTGATTGGAGAAAATACCGGGCGGCGGGAAGGGGGGGGGGAGGAGTGGGAGGGAAAAATATGAAGAACAAACATACTTTTTCCTTAGAAATTTAAAAAATACAATGTATACACAGGTCGACGGTGATTAGCAAGTCCAGGCTATTGATGAGAGTACAGTTCAAATGGAGTGGATGGCTCTTTATTGATGCTCAATGATGGTTTAATTACTCGGAAAACCTTGAAGAGGTAGAAGATTATATACAATGCATTCACAAGTCACTGAGATTAGCAGTCCGAGCTATTGATGCGGGTGAGTTTCAATTGGAGGGGAAAGCACTGGGGAACTTTGTTTATGGCTACTGATGATCACTGACATGGAAAACCGTTGAAACTGGGAAGACCGTTAAGGGGGGATGGAATGAGAAGCACTGTTGTCACTGAGGAAATAGTTCATTTAGTGGGATAAAGAATAAGGGAGAGTGGGAAGGAAACAACTGATCATTCGCCAGGGGCACGCTGTTCTTGGAATGCTGGATGATCTCCAGCGATTCCAAGGCGTCGAGTCTCCCCCAATTTCCTTCCGAGTGAAGGATCACCGGTAAGAAGTCACTCCTATATTTTTGGTCCAGCAGGTGCTTGACGAAATTCGACTGCACTTTCTTCTTATCAAAACAATGTTTATGCTCATTCGCTCTTATTTGAACACTTCTTTCTGTTCTCCCTATGTATATAACACCACATTTATTGCACTTCAGAGAATACACACCACTTTTTTGAACGGGTGGGAAGGGGTCTTTGGCGTTGAAAAGAATGTTTTTAAGGGTTGATGGAGTATAGAATGCAATTCTGTAAATCTCCTTCGGGAAACAAGATGTTATAGTATGTGAAATCTTCCCTAGAAAAGGTATCCTGCACCACTTCTTTGGATTGTTGATAGGGGACAGTGAAGTCAAAATTGATATGGGCTGTTTCTTGCGGGATTTATCTATAATTTTACTATGATTTATGGTCGGTAACCATTTACTTTTGCGATGTGACTAATAATGTTCCATTCCTTTGCGTAGTTTTCTTCGCTGAGAGGGATTTTAATAAGCTAATTAATTAGTGCATAAAAAGCTGCGGTCTTGTGATGGAATGGATGACATGAATCGGCCGGAATAATTACATCTGTGGAAGTAGGTTTGCGGTAGATGTCAAAATAGTGTTTCCCTTTCTTCACCTGAATGTTCAAATCTAGGTAGTTGATGTAATGGTTTCCTATTTCCATTGTGAATTTGATTTTACTGTTGATTGAGTTAATAAATGTGAGAAACAAGTCCAACTGCCTAGTAGTGCCCGTCCAACAACACAAAACATCGTCAACGATAGCCCGGACTGCTAATCTCAGTGACTTGTGAATGCATTGTATATAATATTTTACCTCTTCAAGGTTTTCCGAGTAATTTAACCATCATTGAGCATCAATAAAGAGCCATCCACTCCATTTGAACTGTACTCTCATCAATAGCCTGGACTTGCTAATCACCGACGACCTGTGCATACATTGTATTTTTTAAATTTCTAAGGAAAAAGTATGTTTGTTCTTCCTATTTTTCCCTCCCACTCCTCCCCCCCTTCCCGCCGCCCGGTATTTTCTCCAATCAGCCCAACGCTTCCCCCCCCCCTCCCCGACCCATTCCTACCTGCCCCTTACCCATTACAGAATACTCCCAACGGTTTTTCCTTCTCCCCCCTTCCCTTCCCCTCCTTCCTCTGCACCTGATTTTGTATATATACCCATGTGGAATATATCAGATTTTATTTTCATATTGTGATGGATTTCGTACTGAATAAGGGAAATTATATTTATTACAAAACAATTCTCTAGCGTAGATTCATCAATTCAGTTCCCCTTAGTTACTATGTTTACCAAACGTACGGCATACTCGTGATGCAGGACCATTGTTTAACAAGAAATCACGATAATGAAGTCTTTGCGGGATCTTAATCAGGTTAGGTGGTTGTTTTCCGACTTTCCGATGGCTACCTCCGACTTCATCCCCAGAGAATGGCAGACAATCCGCAAATACTAGATTAACATCATACACAGCGAAAGAAACAAATCAAGGAAACACATATGTAAAATTACCCTTGACATGGGCAATGAGCAGTTCGACAATGAGCCTTAGAACGTATTATTAAAATATTAAAATATATAATTCGAGGTATAAACAATCCTTCAACGACTCGATAATCGTCCCACGTTTATCGTGGGAGAATCCAAATCTCTATTTATGTGGATGAGACTTCGACCGTAAGTTGCATCATCATCCTCACCGTCGGCATGATTACCGCCCCGCCCCCCATCCTGGATGCTGATTGGACACCTCACCGGCTATTATTCTTCAAGATGTGGAGTAAAAAGAAAGTTTAAAGATGCCAAGAAGACCTCAGAATTCAAACCCAGGTGTGTCAGGTCTTCGAGTCGTAAACAATAATATTAGATGAAGACGACTAATGAGTTTGATGAGCCTTTTCCATGAAATGGAACGCAGAAAAGAATAACATCGCCAAACCACTGTTGCCTTTCAATTACAGGACAACTCTCGTCCGTAAGAAAAATATTTCGATCACATGTTGGAAGACGTCACAGCAAAAAATAAAGCGTAATTCTAAAGTAATAAAACACCTTTATACAATATTTACTTATTGTAAATCATATCATCATTTTCACGCAATCGAACATGTGAATATTCGACCACAAGCGGTGGGACAAAGGCAACCCAACGGTTTCTCTCGGTTTTTAATTCGTTCATTTGGGGGCTACGATGCGGGCGACTGAATAACGTGCCAAAAAGGCTGCACTGACGCGTTAACCACGGAATGGAAGCTCGCAGGCGAGCGGCGGGATTGGGATCCATTGATAGAGGGGAAGAGGGAGGGAGGGAGAGACGAGTGGCCCGTTTGATGACGATCGTAGAGCGGCGGCGCCCAAAGCCACGAATACAGCCGGTAGATGGCAGTGCCTCAACGCCTTCACGCGCCTACACTTCACTGCCCCTCGACGATGGCGAAAATTAATCCCATTCACAATGAATCTCAAGAGGATGACAAAAGTGAAGCACTTAGTCACTGGAGGAGTATAAATACAACATTTCTAGTCCAGGCGAATAATTTTAACCAGTGAATTTCACACAATTGCGTGACCACCGTTGCGGTCGACCCCGTTAAAGTTAGAGCACACTCAGTTCAGCAGTTCTCTGAATATCTGTTGATTCATTGGTCGCTCAATCCTAACATTGGTTGACTGCAGCCCTCCACCCTTCCCTATCTAACGCTAGTTTCTTTACATCCTGATATCTCTTCCAATGACTTTCCTCTTTATTTGGCTCATGAACTTGATCCTTGGTCCTCCCACAGGAACTTTTCCTTCTATGTTACTTTCAACTATGTTCTTCACAAACCCATTGCGTCTCAGGGTGTGTCCAATGAATCTGGCTCATCTTTTCTGTGAGGTGTTTCATGCGGTCCTTTCCTTTTATGAAGGAAGGGATTCTTTCCTCTAGGGAAGGGATTCTTCTGTACAATTCATCATTTCGTATTTTGTCCGTCCATTTGATCTTCATCATCCTCCTCTAGAACCATGTTTCGAAGGCTTCTAGTCTGTTCTGGTCAGCTTTTCCAATGGCCCATGCTTCCGATTCATAGTGCTACGCTCCACAAGAATGTTTTCACATACTGTTTCCTGGATTGTAGTCCTATTTTCTTTGAGCACAGCACTTATCATTTTCCCATGAACGCCTTTTTAGCTTGGGCTATTCTCCGCTTGATGTCGGTGGTACTTCCTCCGTCCCACCTGATGGTATTTACGAGATAGGTGAAGGAATCCACTTGTTCTGTTTCTCTCCTCTCAGGGAGACTTCAACATTCAGCTTCTTTCTTCCGCATTCTAGGATTCTAGTCTTCGTCTTATTTATTTTCATGTTGTATTCCTGGAGACTTTGGTCCATTGCACTGAGTGACCTATGAAGTTCATCGCGATGTCTTGCTATTACAGTGATATCATCTGCGAAGCGGAGCATGATTGTTTCTTCTCCATTTATCTTTATTCCGCTCAGTCCAATTTCTTGTGCTTCTCTTGTGGCCTCCTCGAAGTGCATGTTGAACATTGCTGGTGAGAAGTAACATCCTTATCATGAAAGCCTCCGCGGAGTGGTCTTGAATCTTGATGGCTTTCGGGATGGCTTCCGTGTGGTGTCATTTTAGTTGACAACAGTTTCGCGAGCGTTCCAGCTCGCTTCTTCAGGTCTACTCTACAGGACTTCAGACCTGAAGAAGCGAGCTGGAACGCTCGCGAAACTGTTGTCAACTAAAATGACACCACGCGGAAGCCACCCCGAAAGCCATCAAGATTCAGGTAACATCCTTGTCTCACTCCTTTTTTAATTTTAGCTTCTATCTGGCCTCCGTCTCTCATTTCATTTTGGTTTCTATGTAGTTAAACAATTTATTTTGCATATTTCAAAACCACAAACCCAAAATGTTTAAAGCAAAAACTTTAAACGTAACTTCCTTCCCTATCAAACGTAATGCCACTAAAGAACAAAAACTAATTCACGGTGAATTCCTTCAGAGGCGTTAATAAGGGTAAAGAAACTATAATTTTCACTTAAACATAAAACTTAGTAAACGACATTCACCTCCTGACGATTCATCTCCGTGCTCATCCAATTTAGATGGTTAAAAGTTTAACATTAAACGCTTAGAAAATTACGAATTCCTATTCGAGACTTAATAATTTGACGGTAAACTTAAAAGAAGAGGAATCTACTCATGTTTGCACGGCGTCTGGGTTTCCACAACGTTCGTTGGCTAGTCCGTGCAACAGTTTGACTGAGGCTGACTGGAATATCAGCACAGCTGATACATCACACGAACGTCGTGGAAACCCGAAAGTCATGCACACGTCAACTGATCTACGCTGCGGAGACACACACGCAAACACAAAGTATCGAAGACAGAAAGATCTTGAGGAGAAAAAAGACCGAACCATTGGAGAGCGAACTATTTAATTATTTTGACCCCATTATGATCACTATGGTGAGTACATCTGGACACGGCATGATGGCGGAATACAGACAACCGAAGCCCATGTAGGGATTAAATGATGATAATGATGATCAAGAAGAACTTATGACATCAAAGCCGTAATGAGAGGGATTTCAACGGGATCAAAAGCCGAATAACAGAAAGCAATTTGTAATTGCAAACAAGAAAACAGTGCATGAAAGCAACATTTCGAGTATCACTAAAAAGTTTTCTACAAAGGAAAGCGCACAGACGACAAGTTCATTCAACATTTGTCCAGCTTTAATATGTATCACTATTACATCCTATGGCTATTGAAAATGAGTAAAACACTTCATTTACATCGCAAATAAATATGGTTGTGCACCTCCTCTTCTAAGAAAAAAAACACAATCAATAAGAGAACATGAAATACAAGCCGTTGCATTTCTTAAGTCATGTTCTCTCAATTTTTGTTGATTAATTTTTATTTTTATTTTAAAAAAGATAATTCCTAACTCACGATAAGACTTTCTTGAAGCATAGCAAAAATACCTTCGGATGCAGTTGAGATGCACCTCATGAAAAAATCACATTTTGTCGAAGCGAGGAATTTATTCTATCACTGGTAAGTCATGCCTTATAAAAAGTTTTTATGTCATTAATTAATACTATTGTGCTTCTTATTTCTGCTCAAATGTTAAAATGAAATTCGTGGTCTCGGACATGACGAGTAAAATCACGCTGAAACTACCCGCAAGAGCCGTATCTAATCGCCTCTACAGATAAATAAACTATCAAGTTAATCTTGGATAGCTATGGTTCTATATTTAAATATGTGCCTTTCTCTCTCTTCACATTTCTCAGTGCAAAATCAGGTAATGAAAGCGGTGATGGCTATGACGCATTAGTGTTGACTTCATATAGTGCTACGGATGCACGTGGAATTTTTAAAGGTGCGCCAATTTGTGATAACTCAGACACGGGAATATCATGTATACTACTGTTCATTACTTGGCAGACTTCGTGAATGTGCATTTCGTCAACAATTATCTCAGTTCATGAACAAATCATTAATGGTTAATGAATAAAATCTCGGGTATTATTTTTTTATCTTTAATTTAATCCAAAATTCTAAAACGCAATTATCACGGTATGCAAACCGTTTCTACTTTTTCGCTTTAAATTGCCATTTCTACTTTTTTATTTAATAAAAAGTCAAATTAGCCATAAAACACAGGATTGCGAATAAAAAAGGAATGGCGATCGAGTGAAGAGGAACGGTTTCCAAAAACGGGCCTCGTTCCAGAGGGAACGAGTTTAAAGAGTGAACGGGATTTTTCCCACCTTCACAACAGTCCTTCCAGGGACAGACGAAGTGCGGCACGGGGCAGTAAATATTCCGCCAGCTCCTTATCGCGCGCCCCCAGATACGGTTATCTCTCCAGCAAAGAGAGGGCACGGGGAAGGGGGAGGAGAGAGGGGGAAGGAGAATGGCGGCACGCGACACGGCGCTCTGTCGACGCCAATGTAAGTCGATGGTTCCGACTAAAAAAACACGATTTCCCAATCGCCATCATTTCCCACGCACACGCTCGCCAATGAATACTTCCCCACTGACGTCTCGAACTTCGACGTACTTTTGTTTACTCCGTCATTAATTGAGAATTTTTTCCAAATCATTACAGCTAACGTCAATGTTTTCACCGAAAATTTTTCCAAAATTGTTCATTACCACACATGTTCCTCTATGACAAAGAGCTTCACTGAGAATATAAAATAAAGAGTGGCGAAGGGTAGAGTATGGCGTGCAGCGTAGCACGATGTAGAAATGTGAATTCTGGGAAAAGAGGATGTAACAAAACGAGTATCCAGAGATCAGTAAAATCAGAAATTATATTAAATTAAAATTCAAAACAATTGACAAAAAATAAGAAACTACAGACGCGCAAGGGGAATAAGTATTTACACTCCGAAAACAGGAACGCTTAAAAAAATTAAACTGTTAACAATACGAAACTAAGGACGCCAAATAATATAATCGAACAACGCGGGATATAACAAAACGGTCAGGAAAGGGAACGGACAGGCCGGGCGATAGAAAGGCGAAAACCGGGAAACAACGTCGCCGGGGGTACATAGAAATACAAGACGAAGTAATAAGACCACGGAAATAGCAACAACAGTTTGGTTGTGGCAGAACTTCAGGTGAAGGAGAGAAAAGAGCAGGAATACAGCTGACCGACAGCGGAGGGACAAAGCTGTTCCACACGCTCGGAGGCAGGAAGACCGGAAGGACAAGTGAAACTTCGACTAGTGATATAAAATTAATTGAGAATAAAAGAACTCTCACGCCCAAATAACCGTCTAAGCTCACAAGGGAAGACTCAATTTCAGTAAAATCTCGCACTAAGTGCACTGTGTCTCTTAAATAAGGTTCTACAGTAACTAATTGATCTCTTTTGAATAATCAAAGACTAAAGTTTGCTGGATAATTATAATAAATATATAACTGCATATGATTTAGTATACATATAGATATAGAAACGTCGGCCCACAACGACCTGACCCGGTGGAAAACCCGAGAAGATTTCACCAGTATATAACTGCATTGTAAATTGGGCCCAATATCATTTCAACTCTTGATGGATTACTTTTGTTGATTTGAAGCAGCATGATTTTACAATTAATGTACTATTTTTGAGCAGAATATATGTTAAGAGTGTCATTTGCTGGTGTATGATGTGCTGAATGTGTTATACGCATGTGTTGTCGTATACCTAATTAAGGCGTTCCCTTGTTAATGGAGGTAAGTTGGGCGACATCATTGGTATTGCTAGTGACGCCGTCAGGAAGGGGTAAGAAGTTAGTTGAGGAGGAGGTTAGGTTACAAGGATGAGTGTGTGCCGTGGGAGTTGGAGATGCGAACGTGAAAAAGGATGGAAGAGGTGCGATGGATAGAAAGAAAGACGGAAGAGGAAGTGTGCGGGAGAAGAGGAGAGGACACTTCCTAAGGCGAAAAGGAGACGGAATAGTAGGCGGTCCGAGCGGGTGATGAGAGGCTGCTCGATTGGATGATGAAGGAAGGGATTATTGGGCGAGCGGGTGAAATGGAAGGGGGTGAACAGGACTTAAGGACGGGATGGAGAGCCGTTTTCTCCAACTTTCCGAAGCTTTTTCATATCTTCGCATGGCCTTCTCCGCCAATTTTTCTTCGCACTTTTCGTTTCTCGTCGAAATTCCATGCTTAATCCCCCGAACCTCACATTGCTTCGTTCAGCGCTAGCGTTTCTTCATTTCTCGCTCTCCTCTAGTGCAACAGTAATTTTTACGGCGATCCATGGATTCTTAATCTTTATTTTTCCCTTTGATCCCATGGTTGATTGATTGATTTCAGAGGGACACCGAGAATATTATCATTACGCCTCACTACATCTCTCGGTCTGACAGTAGCGATAAAATAAGAAAGATACACTGCCGAACAGGTAGGTAGAAAAACTCGTGCTTACCACGCACAATAAGCGACCACAATTGAAAATGAGCTCCACTAAAAACACTCTCATAATACACATCATTTTAAACCCAAAAACCTGAATTATTGAAAACCTTATCCCTTACATCTTTGCACGGCTGGTGTTCTAACACCCCCACCACGCCGGACCTCGCAGGGTAGTAAGTGGATGTGCATGTAGAAACTGTTTTTTCTTCTATCGCGCTAGCAATTCCTGTTCACGCATTCTCCCAGATGTCCTCAACTGTTCCCATTTCCTTCCTTATTCCCCATTCCGCGACTATGTCTCAGTAGCCTCCCCTCTTTGCCAGTTTAAATGCCTCCGCGGTCATCTTCTTCACTCTCATAACTTTTAATGCATTTTAAATTTAACCAGACATTTCACTATTACTAAATTAGGGTTGCATTCCGCACCCAGATAACAGCGTTAATTTTGAATCTACTTAATACCTCCCTCTCTCAACCGCTCCTCTCCATGTTGATTTACACCGGTTGCAACAGAAATGTTTCTAACCCAAGAGATAAATCATTCATTTCTCCGACAAAATACAAGCGTCTCATCGCCATGGACATCCATCCCCGGTCCATAACCAACACTCACTCACGTCGTTTTCATCCCTCTCTTTCCCTGCCGTCGCATTTCAATCCCCATCATCACTATATTTAGCTTCCTCGGGATTCCTATAATGTTCTCGTTGCTCGCATGCGACATCCATCTCATCCTCACAGAGGTTACGCACTTGCAAGCATGTATGCCTGGGCCACGACAAAAGTATCCCTTGTTTCCTTTCGCTCACCTGCAAAACATTTGCCACCCTCTTCCTCTATTTAGAATTTCATACCATAGGTACCCAGGGTTACCAACTAACTTTAAAATTATAACATAATAAATCAATAACGCTAATTCCAATAATCAACGCTAACCTTCCACCTCACCTCGCAGAACCTCAATACATGTCAATACCTTTTTGTGACCTCCTACTTCATATTTTCTAGCTTCCCTGCTTTCAACGGCAACCCATCATTAAAAGTTCCTACTTTTAACGCTGATTTCCTCCATTTTCTTATTCTCCATTCCATCACTTGAACCCACTACTGCTGTTGTTACGGAAGGATTTCGTGATATGACGACCGCGGATTGTCATATCACGAAACCCCTCATGACGACAAAAACGCGACCCACATGTCCCCCGGAAGGACCCTCATTTTGACTGCCAGCGCTGCAATAAAACAACCCTCGTTTCGTAGCAAGTCCCGCAGCCCATGTCCCGAAGTCGTCCACTGCGCAACGCCAGACACTTTTGCTAGAGCTTTAAGTAAGCTTTAGAAGCCTTTCAAGTAAGTTTTAAGAGAGACAACATATGATTAAACTCTGTGAAAATACATTGAAGGTAACCGAGTATTTCAAACTAACTGCGGATTGCAGTGTTGCTAAATCCGATGCAGCGCCATCTTAAACTCACTAACGCATTTTGTCTGCAATTACTGCAAAATAACGCTATTATCTTAAAAAGTAACCCGGATCAGTGGCTTTGTAAGATTACCATTTTATTTCTCGGAAAAATACCCACTTAATATCAGTTTTTTGAAAAAATGACATATTTTTGCGGTATGAAGACAGAGCTTTTTCCAAGGTGACTCCCATTCTCCCCATTAAGCGCATGTAATTTCAACTGCAATTTATGGAAAAAGTAGTACGGCATGAGGGGAATCTTTTGACTGATATAGATGGAGGACATCTTTTTCTATCAGTACTCCAAATATGAAAAAAATGACATATCTTTCATTTTTCGATCCAACCTCCTTAAAGAAACCCCTCCACAACGAGAGCGAGCACCATAAAGTGGCATCGTGGGGCGAAATTCTCCCACTTCCATCCCTTACCACCCACTGCTCACTCTCTCTCTCTTTTCCAGTGAGGAATTTATTGTCCAAAAGATGGCCAAAGAACGTTCAGTAAGCACTATTAAAACGATCAAAGATCGTTCAAGAAGGATGGCACTCACAGATAATGCAAAGAATATTCATTGGAATACTTCATAGATTGTTCAAAGAGTGTTCAATGTAGATGAATCGCGCATGAACTGTTTTTGAATGAATAACATATGAACCATGAAGAAAATAGTTAGAAAATAGTTCTTGTGAAATGTTTTCATTTGAACTACTTTTGAACAAATATCACTTAATCTGAATTATTGATGGTTTTAATGTGGGATCCCTATAAATGCATCAGAAACATTTACATTTATTCCAGACTTCTCGTGACTATATAACTAAAAATGCTTGGTAAATTGGGGATATTTCTAGCACCTACTTTATAAATTACTCATTAGGTCCAAAAAGAAAGCGGTAAATATACAGCCAGGTTCATTATTTTTATTTTTTGTAGGTTATTATTATTTTTTTAATACCTGTGGAATAATTTCGTATGGCATATTAGAATATTCCTAGAATGTAGAATGAATATTGTCGTTGGACATTTCAAATATACATGGTTTAAAGAAGTTCTTAAATGTTCAACCAGGGAGCATTTTTGAATAATACATTGTGAACTGGAAACGAACGATCTATGAGTAGTCTAAAATGACTATTTTACTCTTAAACATTCAATGGACGTTCTCTGGTTGTATGCTCAGGATGATTCAGTCGTGGAATACTTTTGAATTAGTTCATGAATGTCTTTTGCATTGTCTCTCCCCACTGGGTTGTGTCACCCTTTGCGCTCGTACCGCCGAGAAATGGCTTTCGAAATTTTTCCCCTTTTCCACCCGTATTCCCAGCCTTTTCCTTTTTTTTCTCTCTGCCCGCCGCGAGATAAAGGCGCCCCTTTGTTCTTTGCCCTGAAATACGAAAGGCTCGCGTCGCGGAAAACAATCGCCTCCAGGGGCTCCTGCTTCTAAGGGTGCGTGCCTTCCCAGGAAACGAAGACGGCATTCCATTCATACTCTAGCGTCACTATGCGTGCTCGAATCGTTCTCCTTCCCCGTTTCTATCCCTAAAAAATTGGCAAAACTACCATATACAGCCAAAAAAAAGGGAAAGGGATAAGGATTGGAAGTTAGGCAAATGCAGAAAACGCCACTCTCTTAGCTATATCAAACGACGAATTATTGAACTTACGCAGATAGTGCAAGCGCAATGGACTTATCACGAAGGTACATGGAGTCGAAAGAGGCAAGGAGCACCCAGCAACGATAGCGAAGTCACACAATCGTGTCACAGAGAAGTCAAACTGTAATGTCCTCGTTTTTAAATTTACATCTACATCAACATACTAACCCGCTAGCCGCCGCTTGGGCGTGTGGCAGGGAGTGGTAGATCACCAGCCGTGTAAATATGTAAAACTTTTGGAGGTGACATGGTGACATGTCCATTGAGAGAGTGTTTGGAGGAGCTCAGTTTCTATTATGGTCGCTCGTTGTGCGCGGAAAGAACGAGTTTTCCTACCTGTTCGGCAGTGTATCTTTCTTATTTTATCGCTTCTGTCAAACCTAGAGATGTAGTGAGGAGTCATGATAATATTCTCTGAGTCGCTCTGAAACACACCAGTTCTGAATATCTCAAGCAGCCTAAGCCTAGTGTGCAGCCTCCGAGTCTCTAGGGGCTCCCACCTTAATCCCTCTAACAGTTGTGTAACACTATATGTTCGTTCGTGGCAGTTTTTAATGAAGCGTGCTGCTTTTCTTTGTACTTTGGTAATTTTTTTGGTTAAATCTTTATGACCAGGGTCCCAATTGCTCGCGGAGTATTCGAATTGTGGCCTAACCAGAAAGAAGTAGCATCTCTCTTTGACTTTTTCATCCGAGGACCTTCCTATTATACGTTTAACAAAACCTAGTTTCTTTAATGCTGCGCCACATATGTTTTGTAAGTGTAAGCCCCACAATATATCAGATGTTAAGGTAATTCCAAGATATTTTACTGTATTTGAAGATTTTTTTGTTTACTCCATTTTATGTTTAGTGTCACCGGAACTTAGTGCACTTCGAAATCTGTTTCAACCTACATGATGAGGAGCATTCAAGCAGTTTTACGAATTTTTTGTGCTAGATTAGGTCACTCGGACAGAATTAGGTGTTTCGGACAAAATTGTTATGGAGACGGTTTAGGTAGTTACTAAGAATGTTAGTATTAATTACAAGGATTCCATCAGCAAAAGAAGGATAGGAACAGAGAAAGGAATCGTAATTAGAAACCTCGAGAAAATACACGGTGGAGTTTGAGAAGGTTTCAATTAGGAGCATGGATCTGAGAAAGGTAGACGAGAATAAATTGGAGGCATCTGAGACGAGGGTCCCGAGAAAGATGGAGGAGATTAAGTGGACATAAAGAAAGACGAGCGAAGAATTCTACGCAGAAAGAGTGGAACTGTAGGAGCTGTAGGAGGAAATCCTAAAGAGACCATAGAGTAGGACGCAGGACCCTGTAATAAGAAGGGGGACAGGTGAAATGAGTCGCGAAAAGGGATGTAAAGTATAGGCATCTGAGGTAAATTGACGATGAGTTGAAATAATAGCGAGCTGTAGAACTTATTTATTACTAATAATTAATAAATTGAAATCAAAACTGTACCCAGTACTAAACATATATGTATTAGTTTCCAATCGTCTCTGTCTTTCAAAGGAAACTTTCCTTAAAATTGTAAGGCGAAGGCTTCAACCATGAAGCATTTCACGCCCATTGCAGCTCAATGGATCCCGGTCCTGTAATTCCATCGAGCAAAGCAATCACAGCAAAGGTTTCCAACGCACTTGACTGTAAACCTAAAAAGGTGTGACTCTCCACCGCTTTCGACCATTGTGGTCGCGATCAAACCTCCTCACAAGCCGAAGCAATGACTCGAGCACTCGGCGCAAAATCGAGGAGTTAGGGTTTGAATCACAGTCCTGGGACGTGGGAGATAATTTTGAACACGTAACTAAGGAGTCGCGAGGGACGATCACGAGTGATTCGCGATTCTGGTGTGTTCAAACGACTCGTAAAAATCTCACACGGCTTTCCCGATCGAGTCAAGTATACCCGACTGGAGAGACAACCAACAATACGGGGAACGCAACGACGTTCGTGCATACACTTTGCATTAATGATAAAGACGAGATCACGTAAGAGAAATCTCGGAGAAATTCTAGGATGAGAGACGACGTGATTTAACTTGGCGAAACGGGATTTAGATTCCTTTTTCATCTCAGCAAAAGACTCAGACTTGGCATCCTTCATGCCCGAAGCGTTGCAGTCATCATTTTTACGTATTCAAACAAATGCACGTAATTATATTTCGATGTTTATCAATGATTATTTTATTTCCGTGTTTCTCGTCACATTTGAATTATGTT